>VYZM01011585.1:633048-655654 GCA_013398915.1 Dromas ardeola | reverse complement strand
AATGGGTGGGAGTAGGGGGAAAATGGAAAAAATGGGGATAGAATAGGGGGAAAAAAGGGAAAAATGGGGGAAATAACTGGGGGAAAAGGGAGAAAATAGGAGGGGAAATAGGAGAAAAAAGGGTAAAGGGGGAAAAATAGGAAAAAAAAGAGGAAAAAGAGGGAAATAGGGTGGAAAAGGGGAAAAAATAGGGGGGGAAATGGGGGGGGAAAGAGATAAAATGGGTGGGAGGTGGGAATAGAGAAAAAAATAGGAAGAAAAAAAAAAGAGCAAAACCCCGTGATGAATCATTGCAGTTCTGGAGCTGCGGGTGTCCATCAGCCTGCGCGATGAGGAGGGCACCCCAACAAATCCTCGTCAGGACACTTTGCGGCTCCTACAAGGGCAGGTGCCCCCCGCAGCGGGCCTGTAACTCCCCCCGTGCTTAGGACTCGCGTGTAGACAAAGCGTTATTATGTTTGGAGAGTCAGGATCCGGCGGAGCTGGGAGTTTGCTCCCAAGGCGGGCGCCGGGACGGAGAGCCCTGTCACGCACCTGACACACAACCATTTCTGCCTCAAAAGCAAGAGACAGCCAAAGCTATAAATTTTGTAGACAAGCAAAAGACCCCTGACAAGCTATTTGTCGGCAAAATATACGAGGGAGAAATTTAAAAAAAAATAATATTCTAGCTTTTGTCCATGTACGCTTTCTGAGTGACCTGTATTAATTTTTCCTACAACACTGAATAATTAATTCTTACTCAGAAAGCTGGAATTATAGACTGCAAGCTTCAAGCGCCAGCGCAATCTGAAATGAACCCTCTAATATTTATCCTGTATTTATTTCTGCCTTTAGCATTCCAGTAATGCAGTAGATAATTCAGAAGAATATATGATCAAATGCAGCTTTTGAGCAAAGAGGGCAGTCAGTGATAGCAACTCCTCTGCGGAAATAACCTTTCGTGATTTCTTTCCCAAGCTGTTGTCTGCCTTTTCCTTTGACTCTACTTTTAATTTGGCTCTGAGCTATAAAAAAAACCCAACCACCTTATCTGCTTTACACTTGTGCAGAAATCCACATCTCCAAAGTATTGTAGAAACATTAATTAATCCATTCTTGCTACGTATTTCACTGGGGGAAGCGAGACAGAATAACCGGTCCCCGCCTGAGCTGTGGCATGCCATGCACAGACCGTCATCTTCGTGGTGTGGTGGCTGTGGGATGGGGTTGAAATCTATAATTTCCAGCTTCTTCAGGGAGAAAGGTGCTTTTGGAAAAATAATTATCAAAATTCCTGAAGGGACTGTTTCAGTCCAGAGCTCCTGGTGGTTACGGTGGTCAAGGGTACTCCCCTTAAGGTGACCTCATATTGTGCTTCACTTCTGCTTCAAAATTAAAAAAATCAGGGCTCAAACCAGCCCTCTGTGGACATCAGAGAGCTGTAGGCTGAGGGAAGGTCTCGGCCAAAGAGTTAAATGGAGCAGCATGCAGAGTTGAGAATAAATGGATTAAGGATTTTATGTGATTATGGATAGGCTGAGAGAGTTAGGGGGGTTTAGCCTGGAGAAGAGAAGGCTCCAGGGAGACCTTCCAGCCCCTGCCAGTCCCTCAAGGGGCTCCAGGAAAGCTGGGGAGGGACTCTGGAGCAGGGAGGGGAGCCATGGGACGAGGGGGAACGGGTTTACACTGCAAGAGGGGAGACTGAGATGAGATGTGAGGGAGCAATTCTTTGCTGTGAGGGCGGGGAGCCCCTGGCCCCGGTTGCCCAGAGCAGCTGTGGCTGCCCCATCCCTGGAGGGGTTCAAGGCCAGGTTGGACGGGGCTTGGAGCAACCTGGCCTGGTGGGAGGGGTCCCTGCCCAGGGCAGGGGGTCGCACTGGGTGAGCTTTAAGGTCTCTTCCCACTCTAATCATTCCATGGTTCTGTGATTTATGGTTTTCTGATGTGGCTGTTGAAGCAAAATGTGAACTTTTTTTAAAGTGAGAAAACAGTGAGTTAGAGTAGAGCAAAAGAGCGTGAAATTACAAGCCCTCTATACTTGCCTTTTTCCAGTGATAAAAGTCCTCTGGCACCTGCGGCACCAGCATATCATCTGTAGAAACCTCACTTGATGGATGCAAGTCTTCATCAGGAAGCTGCTGGCACTTTCCAAATGCTGGTACAGAAAAGGATGTCACAAAAATTGTATTTCTGACACGGGTTTCTCTAACATGCCGATACTAAGCAAAGATACTCTGTCACAATCAAATCCTCGTCAAGTTTATGTGTGATCTTCCCCATGACCTCTCCATCTCATTTACTGGGATGTCACTTGAGTGTGGTAGCAGGTGGCGCTGTCACTCACCGCGCATCGCCTGCTCCCCAAGCCCTGAGCTCTCCGCGGCATGTAGTGTCGGAGTGTCGGTCTTGTCTCGCTCCCGCCTGTCAGAGCATTAGGATGTGACATGACATCCTAATAGCGCAGCACGAACACACGCCAGGAGGAGGAGAGCAATGATACCGGGAGCACAGTAAGTATGTAAAGACCCTAAAAAAAACTTACGCATTATTTATCTCTTAATCTCCAAGTGAAGGAAGAGTAGAGCCAAACATATCTTTCATCTAACATGGAAAGGCATATCCTCTTCCCAGGAATGTAACTTTTTGTCCCTTATTTCTTTCTTGGTTGTTTCTAGCTTTTTTTTAATGATTCCAGGTTGAACACTTCCCTGGAGGTGTTCAAGGCCAGGTTGGACGGGGCTTGGAGCAACCTGGGCTGGTGGGAGGTGTCCCTGCCCAGGGAAGGGGGTGGCACTGGATGATCTTCAAGGTCCCTTCCCACCCAAACCATTCTGTGATTCTATTCTATGATGGTTCAGGAAAGCACGTATACACGGGCTGCCTTAAGCATGGGTTTAAAATTTAATGAAGTGGTGAAGCAAAACCCGTATGTTCTAGGGCAATTTTAATTGCCACAAACAAACATTTCCAAGTACTGTCCTGAGGGCTTGATCCTGTGACCACCTGAGGGACACTATTTTTTGTAAGATGAAATAAAATCACAGTGGTAAAAGTTACTGCATGTCAGAGCCATTGAAATCACTGCGGGTGAAGTTCGTGTCAGCAGTGACTCACCTGTTATTTCCAAGGGCTTGTGAGTTGGGTGTAAAAGTCGTCTCTGTGATGAAGCTTTAAAATCTCAGTCCAAACAAATTTCTTCACTATGCAAATTAGAAGTAAAGAGAAATTATATCATAGAGGTGACAGAAGTTTTTGAAAGTGACTATTTCAAGGAGCGATTTCATCAACTTCATTTGACCATGCACGAACACTTTGGGGATGTGGTACAGTGCGTTGAGCTGTTAGCACGCAGTATAGAAATGTAAACTGCTTATATCTGTCATTGACAGATGGTTCATTTCATAGAATACCATCAGGAAGAGTATTAAAAAAAAAATAAATCCATGAAGTTTCTCAAGGGGCTCTGGGTTTGAGTTGCGGAGACCATGAATCTATGTAGAGCGATCAAAACAGCGGTAATTCCTGCTTCTCTCTAATTGCAGAGCTTGGAATGAGTTGTGCCTGTCTTACTTGGGACTCTTTCCTTTTCTATGTGTTGCCAACGTTATTATTTGCACTGCTCTGTTGGATTTAAATTATTACTCATATGCAAGAGTGAACATTTCCTCTGGTGGAGAGGTTGAGAGAAAGTCAATATGGTGATGCGCCTTCCCATTACGCTACACCAGCCTAGCAAAGCAAGAGAGCACCGAGTTGTACCGAGCCTCAAATGTCAAGGATGTAAGAACAAAACCACATCAGGAGCAGCATCATATATATTTTAAAAGATACAAAATTTGGTTTCTTTTACTGTATGTTGGAAGTCTGCAGTTTCTGGGTCCGGATAATGTTTGTATTCACTCATCTATTGATGAGCATAACATCCCAGCCACGTGCCTGAAAAGCAATTTGTTTCAGTGTTGATGTTGTAAAATTTTTAATGAATGGGTTTGATACAGACCTAATACTTTGAGACACCTTATCCCAGGCATACTGTTCTTCTGCTGAATATTTAATGTGTTAGTGATGTTGAGAAGACTTATCAGAAACAGTAAGAGGGGAAAACCAAAATTTGAATAGGATGGGTGTGGGCAGGTTTTCTGGTAAAAGCTCTTGAGAATTAAACGATAAAGACAGTTTGTTCTCTGGAGTCTTGCATTGGATGGAACAGAAACAACTACTCTATCTTATGGTGAAAGAGGTCTTAATTTTCTGATTTCTTTTTTTTTCTTCTTTTCTTCCGTACAGCAGCTGGTTTGTTATACTAGCAGAGCTAAGACAATGGCTATTTCTGAGCTCTGCGGAGGCTGAAAGAAAGAGAAGAGCCTCAAAAAAGTCATCTTACCAAAGCGACTGGCAGCATCAAAAAACCTGAAAATTAGTGCGTAGCTGCAGCTAATGGGCCTTACAACATCTCAGTTTCTCCTGCTACGAACTGGAGGCACTTGCAGAGTGTGGATGAGCTATTAATAATTGCACTAACCTTAAATTCTTACAGTTGTATTCTAAAGAAAATGATGGTGTCTTTCCAAGCTCTCCCCTCGCTAACAGAGCTGGCAGGGGAAAGCCAACGCTGAAGTAAACGATAGATAAGTATTCAGGAAACATTTTCTTAATTTTATTAATATTCAGTTATGGTGCCCGATCCCCTCTGGAAAACTTTTTCTTTGAAGTTTCACAGAGATGCAGATAATTTCCATGAAGAATACTGTCAAAACTCAGTGCCAGCAGGTGAGAAATTGGACGGAAAGATTTAAATCCACTCACTTATAGCAGAATTGTGAAAAAGCAACTTAAATCTGAGTCTACCCTGGAGCCATGCGCTTCACAAAACTCTGCAGCCCTGGTTGCTTAGTCACTGCTGCAAATCTGACAAATCAACATTTCATTGTCAAATTCATTCAAGGATGTTAACTGATAAGTGACTACAATAAACTTACTAAAAAAAGTTGGTTTTAAAAATATGCAAGGGTCAATTCAAACATGCATCCTTAGTTTTGTTGGAGGAAATTCTTCGAAACAAAAGGATATTCCAGTTTTTTAAGCCAATACCCTGGCACAAAGTTCTTCAGTTGACCCGTTTGCTCGCGTCTTGCTCCGAACAAGAATCCAGGATTTCACTAGCCACTCAATTTTTTTTGGTTATAAAAATTCTTCAGAACTCAGGGCTGCAAAACTCGAGTTTCAAAGTCAAGAAATGAGTTCAAACTTGGAACATGTGAGCTAAAGAGAACAATAACCCATCAGGGACCTGAACAAAGCTAACCAGAGGTGTCAAGGACAAATGTTAGTAATTCCCTCAGCTTGCAGAAATCTCCTGGGCAGAACAGGGGTGAGTGTTTCAGCTGCCAGTGCAAAGAGAGCTACTAACGCCGGGTGCTAGAAACAGAACTGGTAATGGTGGAAGACTGTTTAAAATATAAAAGCTCAGAAAAGATGTTCTATTTTTTGTCTTTTTTTCCCACTTACAATGGAAAAAACCACACTCCAAAAATTGATATTCTGATTAAACCTGAGGACACTTGCCTCTGGTAATGATGGAATTAAGGAAATGATCCTTTTCCTGCTTTGTTCTCAAGTCTTTATGTAATTCTCATATTTTTCTTGTCATTGCAGTATCTGAAAACCTTCCATTTATACAGTGTGACTAATCTCTCTCCTAGGTTTCTTTCTTTTCGTCTTTTACAGGGAGACGTATAAGCAGCAATTGCCTTGGTTGGTTGATGTTTCAGGTTTTATTATCGCTTCAGTTTTTAAGTAAGGCCTAATTATTAACTGAGCATTTGTCAGGGAAAAACACAGTTAAGAGCCCCCATCCAGCCCAGAAACAGACGTAGTTTTGTAAGTGATGTGGTATGAAGTTATCCCTATAAGTTTCTTGCCAGATGGATGCAGTAGTTGGAAAGACATGAGATGGTGGGAAGAAGGTCCCAGTATTGTTAGAAAGGTCCATGTTACTGGGGAATGGCAATATAACACTGAACCTGCTGGAATTGTATAAAGAGTGAAGATCCAAGGTGGTCGCGGTGACAAAGGTTGGGTCAAACTCTTGACCCTTGGTGGATTGTCTCCAGGTGAGGCAGAGCTGGGCAGAATTGCTGCTACGAGCATCAAGCGCATTTTACTTCATTGATGAGCAGCCTCTTCCAGACCTGCGTGAGCTGTGACACTGATGCGTCTGAAATCTGGTATATGGTATCTTTATTTACCCTTCATTGTGCGGGTCTCTCCAACTCCAGCTGGAATAGCTGTTACGGGTTTAACTTAATTAGATGTTGCAAGTCACTTAATCAGCTTTGTTTGCTTGTCCAAATGTGTGTTTGTGTTCGGCTGCACGCAGGTTTTACAGTGAATAGCAGACTGTTGATATGTGGGGTTTTCCACATGAATGGCAACTCATTATGTTTCCTTTAAAAGGCTTTCACAATAAGATACTTGCAAAAAACACAAATAAGTGATTCAAAAAGAGAATATTTGCTCATTTTTAGAATTACCTGAATTTCTAGGGAACTTTCACATAGCAGAAATATGCAAGGAAAGCTTGTTTCCCTGAAACCATCAGTTCTTGGAAGTTAAGTTCTCAAAACAGTTTCTTATAATATTAAATGTACTAGGGCAAATTTGGATGCTTGTGTGATGAGCTCTGAGGCTGTGGCACTCTGACTCAGAGATCACAAGGGCAACCCTGAGTGCCCTGCGTGAAGGTGACCCTGTATGGAGCGGACCCAAAACCTCCTGAAATCCCTTCTAGCCTACTAGCCCTACACTTCATGACTCTGTGTCTAAGAAATAGGAAAGAAGTGTTTCCATAGTGCTGAATCCCTGTGTTCAAATGCACTAATTAGATTCAGAAAATGTACGTGTTATTTTGGGGATGTCAGACTGATGATATCTGTGGAAGAGGAGCTTGATTGCAGGAAAACCAGCCCCTTAAATAGCAATAATAATAATGCAAAACAAGCAAAGCACTTGGTTACAGTGTCTGTAAGTTTCACAGAATCACAGAATGGTTAGAGCTGGAAGGAAACTTAAAGCCCAGCCAGTGCCACCCCCTGCCCTGGGCAGGGACACCTCCCACCAGCCCAGGTTGCTCCAAGCCCCGTCCAACCTGGCCTTGAACCCCTCCAGGGATGGGGCAGCCACAGCTGCTCTGGGCAACCTGGGCCAGGGGCTCACCGCCCTCACAGCAAAGAATTGCTTCCTAATATCCAATCTAAATCTACCCTCTTGCAGTGTAAAACCATTCCCCGTCATCCCATGGCTCCCCTCCCTGCTCCAGAGTCCCTCCCCAGCTTTCCTGGAGCCCCTTGAGGGACTGGAAGGGGCTGGAAGGTCTCCCCGGAGCCTTCTCTTCTCCAGGCTGAACCCCCCCAGCTCTCCCAGCCTGTCTCCACAGCAGAGGGGCTCCAGCCCTCTTATCTTCATGGTTCTCCAAGTTGGTTGCCAGAGATGACCTCCTGATAGCAGAAGCAGAAAACGAAGCAAAGTGGCCATGTCTCCCTTCACGTGGTGAGGTGTCCATCATTAACGCAGATACCTGGAGCTGCCCACTTCCCACCTGAGCCTGTTCCTCCGGTGAGGCCAGGCTCTTCCTTCGCAGCCTGTGCCTGGCTCTTTCCCCTCTGTCTCCCACCCATGTCCCTGTGGCTTGTCTGCGGCGCCCCGTCGCTGGGTTTGGCAGGATGGCACTGACCGATGGTGAATGTCAGGGTGTATTCGCAATGAGCAGAAAACACATTGATTTACCCTGGCAGCAAGGGGGAAGCAGGGGTTTGTTAGCAGTGCGATGGAATGTTTTCCTGCCTAGGTCATACAATATTGGTGTTTTGCTATGGTCAAGTATCTTTTTGGCTATGATGACTCTGGGAGGGACAGTATGTTTCCTGCTGCTGATTGCTTTTTTTCTTTTTATGTATTTTTTCCTACTGCTTTTTTTTGGTTTTAGGTTTGGGGTTTTTTTCCTACTGCTTTTTACAAATTCCATATAAGAATTCATGCTTCGGGTGATGTGCACACCTGGGACTGAGTTGGAATTGCCTCAGTAACAGATAACAGGAAATGCAGGAAATAATTGTCTTCTTTTGATTCCTCTCCTTCTTCATGCCCCCCTCTCCCAAAGAGAAAGCAGCAAAGGCTTGGTAGGAAAAACACAGACTGCGCCAATCTGCAGCAGAGAAAATAGCCTCTTCTCAGTGCTTTTGCCATTTCCAGGAGGGATTCCCCCTGGTATAGCGGGTTACTGAGCCTCCTCCCTCCCCTGCTGCCAGCCATTCCCCATCATCCTATTGCCAAGTTTTACTTCTCTTCCTCTGCATTAATGGCTGCATTGATTACTGCACGGTGGTGTCGGTCCATGTGATGAATCTGCAAGTTCCAGATTCGGTGGGAGGTGTCCCTGCCCATGGCAGGGGGTTGGAACCAGATGATCTTCAAGGTCCCTTCCAACCCGAACCATTCTGTGGTTCTATGGTGTGTGCGCGTATGCGTGTAGAGACATCAGGAGCATCGAGATGTTTGTGTGCATGGGTGTGTGTAGGTACAGATATGTGTACAGGATGGAATTTCTGTGATTTTTTTAGCAGCTTAAAAGAAACACAATCAATAAAAAACAACTCAATTTGCAAAGTCAAAACAATAAGGAATAAAACATGTCAGCACTGAGATTTCATTCCTTTTTAAAGTGTTTTCTGTGCTAACGAAGCCTGGATGAAGCACTTGATCTCCAGAAGGGTGGAAACACCCAGGAGATCTGTCCCCAAAAGCCTGACTCGCCCCTGCCTGGGACTGTTTGCTCAGGAAGGGATTCGTGCATCGTTGTCTCCATTGTGAAGGATGTTCCCTCTCCACTGAAGTATTTGCTAGTTTGTTTGTTGGTTTTGGTTTGTTTTTTTTTTTCCCTGGGGGAGAGATGCAAGACCAGCAGGCAAGAGCAGGTGGCAGTAAGGGCTGCAAAGTTTCACTCGTAGCATGGCTGTTGCGCGGCCATGGCATTGGGAGGGAATTTAAGACACCAAAAGGAAACTTTAGAGCAGGATCGTCTCTGCTGGGACTATTGAGAGGAACCAGTTTAACATTGCTCTTCTGCATCAGCCCAGCTCAAGCAAGACAGGGGGTTGAGCTGAAGGCTCCCGAGAAGAACTTCTGCCCGTGGTGGGGTCTGGCTGGTGCTGCAGTACTTGGGGGAGTGGGGGCCTGATGCAGTCAATGTAGAATTTCTCTGAGGGCAAGAGCTCTCTATTAAAAAAATAACCTGAGTTAAATAAAATTATTTCTCATGGGCCTTTTAGCTGTTGTATGATTCCAGTGAATAAAACCACTAAAATGACGATAAAGATTTTCTCCCCTTAGGTGATATTTTACATCAGTTGCTCTGATAGCCATTCATTAATTTTATATATTGCTTTTGCTAAACTCATCTTCTTTTTAGTGATATTTTCAGTGCAATGTAGTATGTTCTGAATATGTCAAGGTGAGGTGTTTTTTGGTTGTTTTTTTTTTTTTTAAGCACAGAAATGGCCTTTATATTCTCTGAATGAGCGGATCATTTTCCTGCTCGTGAAGATTGAGGGCCAGAAGTGTTGTGGCGTGAAGCCCTGTGTTTATATCCACAGGTCAGATATCACACCAGTTCATCATACCGCTCTGTTTAATGTGGACTTGGAGGTAATTCATGGAATATTATGGCCAAGTCCTGGGGTCTGGTGAGCAGAGGTTAAGTTTGCTACGCGATGACAAACTGTGCCCCATGGTTGCGTGACAGATGAGCCGCTCTGTCTTCTGGAGACGAGGAGAGGCTGAGTTTGGTCTGCTTGGTGGTCATGAACATACTCAAAGTTTAATTTTCACAGTATAACCATTTGTTTTTCATCCTTCGGGGAACAGCAGTTGTGTATGAGGAACATCCAAAGATTCGTCAGAGAGGAGAAAACGTTAAACCCCCAATCTCTATTAGCGTTATCAGCTAGGGAATGCCTTTTGCTAGAAAAAAATTATCTTTTGTACAAGTTATTTAATATTATGTTGGGTTTTTTACAGCACCTTTCCAGTTGCTGGTGTTTTCCCTTTGGCTCACCCTGGTTACCTCCTCTTGTTTCCAGATCTCCAGGCTTTGAGCAACCTGGCCCAGGGTAGGGGGTGGAACTGAGTGGTCTTGAAGGTCCCTTCCAACCCAAACCATCTATGATTCTATGATAGAGCAAGAGTTTTCCATATAAGAATTATTACAACTTCAGTTTTCTCTAGAAGTTTTAATTTCTTCAATGGAAATCAGCCCTGGCTGCCCAGTGTGATGGACCGCAGAGTACAATGCAACACCCTCTTACAGAGTGGGGAGGCAGAAAGAGAAAGGAGCTTCAGACAATCTTCTCTCCTGAAAAAGTGGGGAAAAAAACATCTATAGCAAACTGCTTTTAGTCTTGAGAGTGTTTCACTATATCAAGAGCTTCACCACTGCAAGGTTCAGCAATTGTCACAGATATTTACAGCCTGCGAGCAAGGAAACCGTCACAGATGGAAGGTGGAGAAAAGCACAGATGCATAAATTTAGTGAATGTACATCTGCCCGACTGCGGGTGCAACTGCAAAACACGCTCCTCTGAAAGAAAAGAGAATAGTAGTCAGGAAGAAATATGGGTCACATTAGTCTCTCACGATGGATGCGGTGACATCACCTTTTGAACACAATTGCTTTTTATTTCACTTTAAGAGACTTTGGCTTGGCTGCCAATAGGAAAAATGGGATTTTTAGGAAAAGGACTGTGAAGGTGCTGTGATTAATCTTGAGGCAAATCTCAGACTTTGCTGAAGAAGTCTCTATTAAGCAAGATCCTAATTTTATCCTTTCCCCCCTTTTCCACATTTTCCCTTGAGATAGAGTCAGAATTTCTGAGTGTTAAACAAAGCCAGTCCCTTGGTTTTCCAGCTAAAGGGAGCAAACAGGACTGCCCAGGATGGATTAACTTCTATTCGAGTCTTCAGGAGTCACTGTGAGTGTGAACTCCATTTAAGTAACACTGTCAGAGTCTTAATTTATTACCTAATTGATAAGAAATATAGCATAGGAAGCCTAGGCAATGAAAGCAACTTCTACAGGAAATATTTTACTAAGAGGAAGCTATGTGGGAATGTACTGGGCACAGAAAATTGAGTTACAAATTAAAAAGGTAAAAATATTTCTTCATATATAACAAAATTCGACTTTTTTTTTTTAGTGGAACTTGGGAGGGCCTGGCATTATTTATTTGTAGATGGTGAAAAAGCACAGCAGTGACTTGAGCAGAGAGGGCTGGAGAGGGATAATAAAAAGGGAGGTGGAAGATAAAGGGGAAGGGAAGAGAGCTGGGAGGGGCTGGGGAAACTGGGGAATGAAGAAATAGGTGGAAAGATGGAGAATGGTTTGGGAAAGAGGGAGCACGAGGCACTGCTGCTTCTGAGCTCTGGGGGTATCCTGGGGTATGAAACGCTGGAAGATGCTTCATGCTGGTCTTGGAAGCACATCACCTGCCTGAGGGCAGAGCCCAGCGTCATCAGGGATGCGTTTGTGCCTCCGCAAGAGGTGTTTCTGCTGCGATGGAGGGTCGTTTCACTTTCACTCATATGCCTCTCTTTAGGAGTTTGAGATCGTCTAATAGATGCTGCTCTATGGAAGCGTTACTGCAGAGTGTATGATGATTTCTCACTTCTGTACGTGCTTTGTAAACGTAAGAAAGCCATTGGTAGCTGAATTCCTGTTCCTTGCATGCTGTGACCAGGGAGAGGTTTGATTTCCCAACTGCTCTTTTGCAATTTGTCCTTTGCCATCGTTACCCCTGGGGATAACAACACGTCCCCTCCCCTGCCCTTCTCCAGGAGGCAAACCTGGTAGCAAAAGCTGCTCTAATTTAAGCTGGGCAGAACAAGATGACGTGATTTAAACTAGCAAATATCCTATGCTTTTACAGTTTTGCCCTTGTAAAGTGCAAACAGGAGTGGTGCTTTCTCTGTAAACCCCACAGGCAGTCACGTCGGACTGTCCACCTCTCTTTTCCTCACTCCTCCAGCTCTTCCCACCTGTCCTTCTGCTCTGTGCATCCCTCCTGCTCGCCTGCTGCAGCTCTCCTCAACATCAACCCTGCATCCATTTAAAACAGTTCCTTCCTTTGCCCTCTAACTTCAACATTTACACTTGGCTTACGGAAATTAAGACAAAAGCCTGAAATCAGGGAAAGAAAAAGGAAAGGGGGAAAAGCCCTTCCTACCCTTGACAAGTTGCAAAGGCAACTTGAGGAAGATGATGGCCCAAGCTCGGGATGAAGCAGCAGGTCTCAGGAAAGATGCTGCAGGCTGAGGAGTGCATAAGAGCTGTGCTGAGCCGACATAAGGTCTGACAGCTTGCAATTAATCCAAAGGAACCATAAGTGAAATAAATGTGGGGAAACTTGAAATGTTTTCTACCCCATAGGCTTTTCAGCCTTCTTTAAAACAAAGACCCCAGTTTCAAGGCTAGTTTCCAAAATTAGCTTTTTTCCCCCCTTAGATAGACCTTTGCTCCAGTCTGTATCTAATGCTATAAAACATGTTTCTAATGTTTCTAATTAAGTTTTTGAAGCTCTGTGCCAAACCTCTGTCTGGGGGATGAGAGAATACAAATCACTTGATGATTATTTCCAGCAATGGTCAACCAATCGGTTTGAGAAATACAGATCAAAAGGTTGATTCTCAAATATTTATTATAATAAGCTGAACAAGCAGCAGGCGGTAACTCATACGGTAGAATGAAATCCTCGCTAAATCATCACATCATAAAGAAAATTGCTTTTTTAATTTAATATTTCTCTTTCAGCTGTTTCTATAGAGACATGCTAATTTAGGAGCTTAATTTATTATCTGGAAGAATATTACGCTAGATACAAGTTTTCCCCAAATCACTTTCAAGTGAAACCAAAGGCTCACGTAAGCGAAACATGTGAGCAAAAGTGCAAATTGCCTCCTTCATTATGGCATAATGGGAAATCATGTAATGGCTCATTGTTCCTCCGGCAGCAAAGGAGTGGATAGCGATGCCTTTTCCTGCTAATTTGGCCACTGAAATACTGTAAACTCAGCAGTGAAAAACTAGCAGCCTTTTTGCTGGAGATGTAGCGCGGCAGCGTGGCAAAAACATGTTTCTTCCTTGAGATAATGTTAGTCCTATCGAAGAGTTGACCCAGCAAGTGCTGAGAATTGATAACAACAACTAACCGCTTTGCCACAGATCTGCTGCTGGAGCCTCATTAGCTTTTCAACAACTGGATGAAAACCTTTGGTATGCATTTTCTCTATAATTTACCCAGCATGAGAGGGCTTTGGTCCACAAACAGTACTGTGAAGAGGAAACACCTGCATCATCAACAGGGATGAGTGCCTCTTCCCATCCCTCATCTCGCTGGGATGGTGCATGGCCACGTGCCAGCCCAGTTCCACCCTGGCTCGACAAGGGCCAGGACGAAGCACAAAGGGTTTGGGGTGGTTCAGCTCCTTGGGTTTACCTTGGCCATCCCCATCTCGCCTCTGTGCTCCTCAGCTACAGCACAGCTCTTGGCGTGAAGACAAGAAGCTCCCACTGGTTTTCCCAGACAACCAGTAAGTCCTGCAGGGTCTACAGTCTACAGCTCCTGGGCACGCTGTAGAGCCCAGGAGCACCTCATTGCCAAAAGCTGCCTGGTAAAGGACTGAAACGAGCATGACGGCTTTGAGAAGTTTCTTCTCAAGCTGTCACTTGGCTCTTCTCAGAAATATTTTTAATCAAAGCCATCACAAATAGAGCACAGCTCGAGCAAGCTGATTAGCTTTAGTTTGAGTGACCTGGTTTGTACCACATTATTTTGTTCTGTGACTCAGTCTACATTAGAAGTGATTGTATATCACCAAATGATACACATTTCATAAAGTGTGTGAATGAAGGGATGATAATTCAGTTCAGTTCAAATAGAGATGTCTCTTGATTAAGATACTGCCAGCCAATTGTTGTCTCTGTTGAATTGCAGAAATAAGTGATTTCTTTATGTACTTTCAATGTGGTTTATGTGGAGCATAAATGATGGAATAGACTCTACATAAAGAAAAAAGAAAAAGGATGCTCTGCTGGTCTAGTGCAGTAAATAAACTGAAAGATTATCAATAATAACAAAAAAAAAATTCACTCCTTTTATCTATAGTTTACATGACATAGAATTAAAAAAAAATAGATCTAAGAAAAGACTGTTGGTTCTTTGGTGCCATATTGGTATTTAGAAGTTTTCTTATGTGGTAAGGGGAAGCTAGCAGGTTGGGAAATGCCGTGGAGGTGCTACTGCAATCAGTGCAATGATTTTTACTTCCAGTCACAGGCAGCTGTGCAGAGACTGACCTGGTGTTGGGGTTTCTGCGTCTCCAGTGGTGCCAGGCGAGCAGAGCAGATCTGTCTCTTGCAGTCTGCTGCCATCCTCATGCTCCGGTGCTGCACGGTGGTGTCCCAAGCCATTGCGTGAACCCCAGCCCCAGTGAAACCCCAACGCCAAGGAAATCTCGTGTCTTCAGTCTCTCGTGCTTCCTACCAGATTCTGGACCCACCTGGGATCCCAGCTCTACAGGAGGCCTTGCAGTATAACGGTCAATGTCAAATGCTTTTATAATGTCTTTTAAAATTTCCTTTTTTTTTTTTTCCCCCCTTTTATGCTGCAGACCTGCACCCGGTTTTATATGGGAAGTGCTGCTTTTACTAGTTAAAGCATGAAGGTATAAAGATGAACTTTGAGATCATTATCTCGTTACTTTACCAGAACCAGTCACTACTTGCTGTTTGCAATTGATTTCCCTTTATAATAACACATTTTTAAAAATTTCCCAGAGAGTGATCCTCAGCCCACCAAAGCCTAAAAATTCATTTTTTCTCAAGGGTTTTTGTGTTCCCAGCCTGTGAGCCTGGAGGTTATCGCTGCTACTCTCCCTTTGTACTCTGCTGATGGGGCTCCGTGCTATGGTTTATCTGTAGAATTGTTTGGAATATTTTTTTTAATGTATACTTTGCTTTGGAATTTGTCAAACTATTGCTATTATACCCCATGGCAGGGGGTTGGAACTAGATGATCTTTAAGGTCCCTTCCAACCTAAACCATTCTATGATTCTATCAGTTTCATCAGTCTACAAATTCAAGTATCCAGGGTAGTTGCCTAAAACACGTCTAGGACACTGGCACATTATGGAGGGAAACATTTTGGAAACACCGCAATAAAAGGATTATGTGCGTTCGATGTGTGGCTTTGAGCAGGGAGAAAGCAGCGTTGGTGGTCTGCTTCTTAAAGATAAGCTTGGGGCAGTAAATTTATTGCTAATGGTTTTATTTTCGTTTTCTGGCATGGTACTTGGATGCTGTTAACTTAAAGAATTATGTTATTTTCATAAGATAGAGCTATTAAAAAAAAAAAGATTTCTTGGCTTCTTCTGGCTCAGAGGTGGAACAGTGGCTGTGGGCTGGAAAAATACTGATCATTTGAGCCCCGGAGAAGGTGGTTGTATTCCTACCGCTTCTCTATGAGTTAGGAAGGTGAGATTTTGAAATTGTCTGAGAGGGAACCGGAGAATTAGTCAGCGTTCAAAGGGCTGTAACAGTCCTGTGTTGGAGCTGCATCACCAATAGAGCTGCTGCTGAGTGGCACCAAAAAAGTGTTGAGAAAATGCAGTAAATGCTCAAAAGAACTATTCAACTTAAGTTACTGAATATAAACATCTCGGCATTTTCTCCTCTTTTGAAGAATTTGACATGATTTAATACTGGCATCTGTAACTGCAAAATTAAGGGGGTTTCAATGAATTATAATGAGGGGCTGTGTTTCTACCAAATAGCTGTTCTATTTCTGAGCAGCCTGTGACAAGTTACTTGAACTGATTGCATGGGATAATTTAGATTAGATGTTTGGGTATTTTTCTTTGGATGTTTCCAAGAATTGTCAGGTTCTTACTGTAGCACCAAGTGATACTATTTTTATGATGCTTCTTTGGGGTGACATGAAGCATGAGATCATTATGGAGAAGATAAGGTCAGAATTGTCTTCTGGGGCTGTGAATATTGTTGCTCAGTTTGAGGCTTTTTTAGGTCTTACTTCCTTTATTGTTTTCCCCGATCTAAGTGCTGGTCCGGTAGGTGCTTTTGCAAGCTTACAGGAGCGTACAGCAGCTCTCCAAATCTGGCTCGTGATCCACCTTCGGCTGCTTAGAATCAGGAGTTTTATAGCAAAGGAAATGCTTTTTTTTTCTTTTCTTTTATTTTTTTTTCCCCACTGCCATGAACACCCCCGCTTCTTGGAGTACCCTTTGTGCTCCCCAAATGCCGCTCCCTTGGGCCAGGATTTGGCTGTGCCACCCTCGCTTACCCCGACACCGGGCAGACACTGAGGCAAACGTCTGCTGGGGAAAACGGTGATCTTTGGAGCATTAGAAATGCCTCGGTGGGTTCAATCAAAGGTTCAGAAACATCCTGGTCGTTACCACAAAGGTGTTAAGCTGCCTTGCCTAAAGATGGAATCAGCAGCTCTGAAAAAATGAGTGAATTTCTGTCAATTTGCATCTGCATAAAGTTATGTTTTCTTTTTTCTTTTTTTTGGTGGCGTGTTATTTCTAATACACTTAACAAAATCCACTTAGACGTATTACCACCCTAGCTTTTGGCCTTATCAGGAGAAAACAAAAAGGAAAACGCAGCATTTCCCAGAACTTGTGCATTGCTCTTTCATGAAGTGGGAAGATCACAAGGTGATAAAAGCATCTTCAAAGGGAATGGCAGATTTTAGCAATGAGCAGTTCTCCTGTGCCTCCAAACCTCACATCAACCCTTTCTTATCAAGAGTGTAGCTACTGCGTATGTGTGCATTAGCTGCAGACCAAATGTACTTGCAGTACTTCCCTGTGTGGAGCAGACTTAATTGAGCAGCCAAGCACAGGAGGAGAGCGATTGATTTTCTGTAGTCTGAAGATACAGGGCAGTGGTTGGAGAAGCAATGCGATCCTTGCCTGAGGAAGGATTACTCAATCTATATTAGACTGAGATGAAAAAACAACAGTTAACCAGCATCAAATACAAGTTCAGCATACAGATTTTGTAATTGCCGTGTATTAAATATTTTTTTATGATGTCCGCAAGTGTATCTACAAAAAGACTAAAGAAAAAGTTGTGATTATTTACCAATGATAGTGAGGTGATACCAACTCTGGTGAGGTTTTCACTCAATTGAATAATTCTTTTCAGCATAAGCAGGACAGGTACCGTACAATAACGAAGTCTTTGGATCAAACACTTCACACTGCAGGGTTACGCGGCAGTTTGCAAATAGGGTTTCTTGTTCTTGCAAATGCAGTAAGTCATGGTAGAGGCTTAACATGTCTATGGTTTTCTCTGATAAGGAAGTTATTGATGAGTGGAGGAAAGGAAGAAGTGAGCGAGTGAGTAGAGGCTAAAAGTGACTGAAAGAAATAGGGCGATAAAAGTAGTATGTCTACATGAAAAAGAGGACGCATGATCAGGGTGACTGTCAAATTATGGAAAGAACAGAAATGAAACTGGGGAAAGAAGATTGGAGGAAGAACCACGTGATAGTATTAGGAACATTCTGGGGAAAGAAGAGGAGGATTTGAAAAAAATCTCAACCAAGCTTGTGAGGCATGTGGTGAGAAGGGAGATCTTGGGTGGTCAGGAGGTAGCGGGTAGAGACGCAATGGTGGAGCGGTGGATGAGGTTAATGGTGAGGACCTTGGTGCCCCATGGAAGGCACCACCACCATGGTGGGAAGGTCCTGCTGTCCCATGTTGTTTCTTGCTAAACCCCTCAGTGCTTTCAAACCCTGCTCTGGGGGTTTGTTTTCCACACCATCAAACAATCTTCCTGCTCTCCTCCAGACTCGCCAGATGGTCTGCTGGTTTGTTAAGCATGGTGCCAAAAGCTGGACACTGTAGTCGCTGCTGGGATTTCCACCCCTGGAGTGTGAGCATCCACCTCCTGTGCAGAGCTCCAGTAGCTTCAGAGACCCTCGATGAATCCCGCTTCATGCAAAGAAGTGAGTAATTTTGTTCACCAAAAATTGAATTATCTTCTTTGTGATGTTGCTTTTGCCATCTTCAGTATTTCAGTAGACCATTAACACGTACTAAAAGTAATTATAGATATTTGTGCATCTTTTTCTGCTATAATTTCTATAGTATTTCTCTATCAAGGATAATTTTAACATTTCTGATCGATTGTATTTAAGTAGTATTGAGGAGGAAAACATAATGCTTGGGCTCTCGTGGATGAGTTTCCAACACTGAGCCTATGAGCTCATTGTTTTTCTGTCACGACAAACCATTCAAAGCTGCTGTATTTTATTAGAATGGACTAAAAAAAAAAATCCCTGCTCATAAAGTTTTTGCATCTCTTAAACTGGCCTTAAAATCACACTATTGTTTTTTTGGTTTTGTGTTTTATGTTTTGGGGGGTTTTTGGGTTTTTTTTTGTCAGCATCATAAAAATGATCTTTTCTTTGGAAGTAATTACATATTGACTGCTGATGTGCATTCACTGCTGAATGTATTTTGAGAAAGATGCAGTTTTATTAAAAATGGGGAAAATAAGTGCAACAAGCTTGGTGGAAGCTTTCCTTTATGCCGACAGCTTCTGCAGGAAAAGATGGCAGATCTTGGTTTAAGACTAAGAAAACATAACTTTTCATTTATTTTTCTGAACTATGATTTTTGCAAACAAAGCTAAGTATTGCTTTGCAGAAAGGCAGTATTCAGTGTCCTGAAAATGTCCCTTAGTGTTTAAGGACTGACCATAAATGAGACTTTTTTGCAGACTTTTGTTGCGTGTTTCGGTTGGTTGGGATGAATACGAGCTGGAAGTCTCCAGGGAGGCTTCTCGGTGGCTGTGGCCACCCCGGTCACTCGGCAGCCATCCCTGTGGCTGTGGGAGCTGCCTCCCTAGAGCTGCTTTCCTTTCCCGCAGTTTGCTTTGCAGCTCTGCCATCCTTTGCTGAACGTGCTCTGCTATATTAATATTCCAACTATTAAACCATTAAAGTCTGCCAGTGAGTTAATTACATTAGAGGTTACTTTTAAAACCTGCCAGTGATCCTCTCCTGACGACTCTCCTGGGGAGCCGCGTTTCAAAGGCTCCGTTCCTTCGCATCCCGGCTCACCAGAGAGTTCCTTGACTAAACTGAGAGCAGAGAGGATTGAATGTTTTCAGCACTTCTTTAAATTGATGTCTCTGAGAGTGGCTCTGGTGCCAGGCACTTGAAGAAAACACGGAGATGCTGGAGATGAAATCTGAATAACCAATTTTAGCTGATGTTCAGGTTTGGGCTTTGCAGAGTCCTTAAGCACACATTGCTTCTCGCAATTTAAATACGATTTTCTCGTGTGGCTGGCAGCGGCGAGCGCTGTGTCAGCATGGCAGCAGTGCTGTACTTCTAAATATACAGATTGGAAGTGGTACCAAGAGGCAGGATCCCACCCAAAGCCATTCCTTTGCATGGCTCTGCAGCCCAGCTTCCTCCCCTCCGCCTGGCAAAGCCTGCACAGCTTGCACGGGTGCCGTCTGCAAGGGCTGCGTTAGAAACATGGGGAGCTGCAGCGTTGGGTGAATCCAAATAGCTTCCGGCTCTGCGTCTTCCCAACACCCAGTTTGGACTGAACTGCTAAAAGTAAAAAAAAATTAAAAATCCAGCTTTTGAGCTTTTTTTTCTTCCAAAGAAGGTGGCGAGTGGGTACTGAAGCTCCTCTGGATGTCCAGGGAGGTGGTTGAGTGACCATCGCCGGAGGTATCTAAAAGACGGGCACATGTAGTGCTTAGAGATACGGTTTAGTGATGGTTTTTGTCAGTGTGAGGTTGATGGTTGGACTCAATGATCTGAAAGGTCCCTTCCAACCTAGGCCATTCTATGGTTCTATGTTCTTGCTAAATAAAAAAAATGAAGACCACCCAGGTTAGTTCCAGTTAATTAATAAACCCCTTCATTTCTTATATAAGCCATAGTTATCTCAGGCAGATCACTGATACCAATATTACTGAGTTTAAGGATTTAAAGGAATTTGAAAAGGATTAAATATTTATATGGATAATAATAAAATTCAGTTATTCATTAAGCAGGGTGAATAACAAAATACTTTTGTTTTGGAGTAGAAACATACCACTGAAGGCTGAAAGTATAAACATTTTTGCTATGATCTATTGAATGTTTGTCCTCAGTGAGTTTTTGTTATCCAGGACCAGGAAAGGTGGGAGGTGCTCCCAGGGGAGCAGCACCCCAACTGGGTACAGGCTGCGGACGAGTTGTGCAAACGCTGAAACGGATGCATGGTTCTCTGAATATCTTGAGGAACCAGCTCATTCCAGGCAGGAGTATTTTGCAATCAGGAACGCATTTATTGCTTGTTCTGCTCCTAGAAAGTAAGGAGATTTGGATATAGTTGGTTTGATCAGTGCTGCGTCCTGCTGCGTAAGAGACTCCTTTATGGGAAAGCAGAAATTATCTCTGGAAAGCCCGAGAGCAAACCTGTTACTTCCAGTCCTCATAAAACCCAAGTGATGCATTTGTATGATAGCATATGATAGAATCCTAGGATGGTTTGGGTTGGAAGGGACCTTAAAGCCCACCCAGTGCCACCCCCTGCCCTGGGCAGGGACACCTCCCACCAGCCCAGGTTGCTCCAAGCCCCGTCCAACCTGGCCTTGAACCCCTCCAGGGATGGGGCAGCCACAGCTGCTCTGGGCAACCTGGGCCAGGGGCTCACCACCCTCAGAGTGAAATATTTCTTCTTAATATCTCATCTGAATCTCCCCTTTTCCAGTTTGAAGCCGTTACCCTCGTCCTATCACCCCATGCCCTTGTAAAAAGTCCCTCCCCAGCTTTCTTGTAGGAGCCCTTCAGATACTGGAAAGCTGCTATAAGGTCTCCCTGGTGAGAGTCCATGAAGTGCTAACTAAAAAAGAGAATATGCATCAAATATCCCAATGTATTTAAATTAACAGGCAAACCTTTTTACCTAATTGATTAATTATGAAGTGGCAGGTTGTATTGAGTAAATTAATTATGGAGAAGGAAAGAGAGAAGAAAGTGAAATACTGTCGCTGTTGTAGCAGTATTAATTGTTCTCCATCTGCCCGTGGAAATGAAAGCGAAATGGGAGAGACCAGATCTCCTGGAACAAAAAAATGAGAGCTCAAAAGGTTGGTTCTTAATATCAGAAATAATCATTAAACTTTTGAGGGTTCCCTGAAGTTCAGAAAACATGCTACTGCTAATAAGGAATAAAAAACAGATTTGAAGCAAGTCATATTTCCCTGGACTTTCATTAGGTGGGGGAAATTTCCCCAGAGGGGACAGTGCCAGCCCAGCTCTGCAATGGCCATTGACCCTTGAGCTGCTCCCAGAGGAGTCTGGAGACCCCCGGAGCGATGCCGAGCTCGGTCCCCATGGCCACCTCCCTCGGGCTCCCGGGTTGGCAAGCAGGTGTTCTTCCCTTGGATCTATGAAAGATAATATTCAAAATGGGAGTAAAACTTAGCTTGGTAGCTGGCTTAGACACCAATGGAATTCGTATTCATGCTTAATTAAAAAATAAAAGTACAAAAGTCTTTTTATCTTAGTAAGGGACAGAGTTCAGAAGCTCACCGAGATAACTCAGCATTAGCTTTGTTAACTTCTTCACTGTTCACCAAAATGTAAAAATGAAAAAAAAGATGAGGTTTATTGGCTGTATAATGCCTTAATCAGGTAGCCTCATTAACAGAGATTATCCTATTTCTTCCTAATTGCCTCCATTCATCTAAATGGTGTGTCTTTAGAGACAGAAATTTTATTTAATCTGAGAACTGAGGGGCAAAACCCTGACTGTAGTGAAACTGTGTTTAATCTTCTCTTTTATCATGAAGGCTTTATGAGTAGAAGGAGTTTGGGGTGTGGATGCAGCTTGTGGTAAAAAGTAGATTGCAACTTGTTCACAATTTTTTGTGTTCCCACCCTACGAGAATGTGATTTTTAAACCCCTGAAGCAGCTCAGCGCGGTGCTCAGCAGTGGCTCCTGTTCAAGGGGATTTGGGGATGCTCCTGATTTCACACTGTCCCCAAGGGCTAAATTGGCAAAGGGGGGTTCTAATTTGGAATTTCCAAATACGTACTTCATTTCCAGAATTTTTTACCTAGAGCTCATAGGGAGCTAAGGGCAATGTGTAGTTACAGAATCATTTCAGTTGGAAAAGACCCTCAAGATCGAATCCAACCTTTATCCTTGGGAATGCAATTATTGTATGGGAATCCAGCATTTCAGTTGGTGTTAGACCTATTGTTGCCTTTTGGTCCCTGTCCTGATTTCCCACAGCTCTTCGGGAACCGCTGGTGAGCCATGCTTGTCATCTTGAAAAATCCTCAAAATAGATCTTCTGATTACAGAGATTTACAAGAACAGTCCTCTACATGGTTGGGGTTTTTTTCTTTTTCTTTCCCCCAGATCATCACTATCACTCCTGCTCCTACTCCTCAATCATTCTTTTTAACGCTGAGCACTCTCTTTCTAACAATAGGCAACTGAAAATCCCAGATCCTGGTTGGTGGTGTT
>VYZM01011585.1:493021-633013 GCA_013398915.1 Dromas ardeola | reverse complement strand
TGGTGGGGGGGGGGGGGGAAGTGCCCTGGGCAGTTTCCCTGGGACTGAAGGGCTCCTGCAGGCACGGCTGTGGGACAAGGAGCTTTTCTCTCCTGCTGGATTCAAAGAGAAAAATTAAAATACAAATTTAAAAGTAAGTTTATGGAATTTACTGTCTAATCATTGCATCTATATACCTAGCAGAGAGTTACTCAGCAAAAAGTCTTAAACCTCTCTTCCAGGTTTCCATTTTGCTGATGTTTTTGCACAGATCATATATATTCTTTCCTAAGTAGCATAGCAAGGGAACCTAAACAGCATCCAAAAAGATTAGATTTGGGTTTTGTATTCAAGAAAAACCCCTTTATCTGGGATATATTTCCTGGTCCCATAATTTCATGAAAAAAACATTCATGCTAAGAGTAAAAAATTGCAAGTGCTGTGTATGATGGAGAAAGTGAGAGAAAAAATGGAACAATAAAATAACTTAACAGCAAAACAGCCAGGAGGCAGGAAAGATGCAGACATGCTCCCCCCCGTGTTAATTTACAAACTGACCATTAGCCTCTGGCCCACTACTCCACAGCAATCACCAGAATATAGGAGTCAGAAAACAATTTTTCCTCAAGAATGAAAAGAGATGCAAGGCATTTCATCCTTCTGAAGTGAGCTGAGGAAAAGGCTGTGCTCCTCAGCATGTGCAGCTCAGCTGTGTCTCAGCGATAGAAGCTGTGCAGAGCTAATTTGTCCATTGGAGTCTGTTGCTTTGCTTTTATTACATACCAAATAGGAGAATTAAGTCCTCTAGTGTATCTCTTAGCATAGAATCTAGTGTTTTGCTCCTTCACTTAGGTGCTACCATGGGGTACTTTGACCTAAATCTCTGCATTTGGAAAAGGAAATATCAGTGATATAAACTAATACATACATATTTCTATTTAAAAAGAAATAAAAATCCTGCATGATAATGGTTCATGATCTCCAGAAAAAAGTCAGAGGACATTATGCCCCAACTTGCTATACTCTATTCCAGTTTCTGTAGTTATACACAGGGGAATGATTGGAAGAAAGAGAAGAAAATGTGAAAACCATCTAGTGAAAAAACTCATACGGCCAAAAGAAAAAAAACTTAACCAGCCCTAATGTTTGTAGTTTTAATTCTCTTTTAGACAGAGATGTGGTATGAAAAAGGTGCACGTTGGTTAAAGGCAAGGAGTTATGATATAAACAGATGTGCAGCATAACTCATAGTGGTCAGTTCAGTCAAACTGCCATAAAATTCTCATATACACAACAGAAGGCAGACAATTTATTTATCATTTCAATCAGAGCAAAGATTACCTTCAAATCAGAATTCTTCTAAACGTTGCAAGTCATTTCATCTCTAAGCAGTGCTGCTGTGTTTAATAATATGTTCACACTACATGGTTTTCTTGGGGCGTGTGTGCCCACATGCAAGTTTGGTGGCCTTTTTTGATATGGTTGTGCTCAGTATTACAGCAAATAGCACAGTTCAAAGTGACGGAAAAGCCGGGTCTGCAATTTCTCTCTGCAGTGGCTGAACAGGGTTTTTTCATTTCATACATCATTTACAACTTGCTGCAGTGATTCTACAAAGTCAGTACACATCCTCCAGACAAAGTGAAGAGCAGAAGGAAACAGATTTGTTTTTAAGATCGCTGTTGTCATCATTATGCATGTTTGGCACCAGTTTTATTTTACTGCATCTCGCCAAATTGCCCAGAGCACTGATTGGCACCTGGATATAGAGTTCAGATAATTTAATTTCTAAAGTCAGTCTTGTAATTACATCTTTTCCCATCACATGTGTATACCTGCCAGCCTTCCCTGAAGGGCCAGGGGAGGCTGGCAGGTCTGTCTGTCCAAACCCACATGTCTCCCACCTCGTACATGCCCAGAAAACCTGGTTCTTTGTAGTGTTCCTTCTCTCCCATCCTGCTCTGGCTTGTCCATCTCCTCCCCTTCCTTGGAGGGGTGCTGGTTCCTGCCTTCCCCCCTTTTTTGCATAGGATGCTGCAAGGCAGTAGTGCCATTAGCAATTTTGCAGGTATTATTTTACTGACTTTGGGGGCAGTGAGAAAACTGCAGAAAATTCCTGGGTTTACTCGTGATGAAGTTTTCCTCAAAAACTGCTCATCCTTCTAAAACACCGCTTGAGATTCGTTTAGCAGAGCTAAACAGTGAGCTTTCCACAGACTCTGTCTTAAAGCACCTAAAATAGGCACTATAATGCTTTGCTACCATTAATTTGTGTGTTGGAACAACAGAGCTTGAAGGCTCTCTAGGTTTGGGGCTTTGGTTTTGGAGATTCCAATAATTATGAAGGTTCAATACTTGACAGTCCATCTTCACTTTCAATTTGGGGCATGAGTCTGGATATTTAAAAAGAAGAGTTTTCTCATACGATTTTCTCTTGACAGTGGCAAGATAAAGAAGCAGCATTCATCTCTTGGTGTCTCAGAACTGTTTTTGCTCAATGGGGACTGAAGGAAACATAATACCGTATACAGTTTCAATAATTTTAAAATTGAAATTATTCCCATTCTGTTTGCGGTTGCAGCCCTCAGCTCCTCCATGTCCCCCTGGCTCATGGCTGGCTTTTTCCCTGCTCCCAGGAGTGTCTTTTGTTTCTTCATTCTTGTTATTGGGGACATCAGAGTCCATCAGTTCTCAGACGAAACAGCATTATTATTACTATTATTATTATCTACTCTGACTCCATTCAACACATCTAGATACCATGTACTGTCAAATTATACAGATCTTAATAAGTTGGCCAGTTTTCAGCATTCCCTTCATCAGATTTAATTGAACTTTAACTTCAGTCATTATAGACTTGATCGTTACTTTCAGGGCATGTTAAAGTGGGTAGTAATTATATCTATATAGTATAAGAATCCTGATGGGTTTTTAAGGCACTTTCCCAGTTTCTCCAGTTTAATTAAAGAAGTGCATTAAAACTATCTAAGAAGCTATTATTTTTGAACAGTGATTTAGTATTTTGACCCTTCTTCATGCAAGCAATAAATTATTTGGAAGGCAAACATTTGTAGGTGAGCAAGGAAGTAAAGAGGGTTGAATCACTGTTCAGAAACGGAGCAGAAATTAAAAGAATTGTGAACTGATTGCAGTGGAATTGTCTGCCTGATTGCCTTTCTTCTGTCTGCCTGAGAATTGCAATAAAACTGGGAATACAGCAAAGATTAATGGTTTTGAGATGTTCGCTTTATCGTTAAAAGTGGATGAGTCCTTGGACAGACAGACTCATTCTTGTTTTCATCTGAGGAGAACTTTGCGGAAAGAATATCTATGGAAGGGACAGCCATTAATAAAGCTGTACCACAGCCAATCCGGAAGTGTGATAAACCAAAGGGCAAGTCTGGTCTGAGTCGAGCTGTGGCTGTGGCTCATGTTAGAGGTTCCACAATTGCCATCAGTCACGCTGCTAGAGCTTGATGCTTGGATCCCTGCACTGGGCACTGGTGAGGCCCCACCTCGAGGGCTGTGTCCAGTTTTGGGCCCTTCACCACGAGACAGACACTGAGGGGCTGGAGCGTGTCCAGAGAAGGGCAACGGAGCTGGTGAGGGGTCTGGAGCACAAGTCTGGTGGGGAGCGGCTGAGGGAGCTGGGGGTGTTCAGCCTGGAGAAGAGGAGGCTGAGGGGAGACCTTCTCGCTCTCTGCAGCTCCCTGAAAGAAGGGGGTAGCCGGGGGAGTCGGGCTCTTCTCCCAAGGAACAGGCCATGGGACAAGGGGAAATGGCCTCAAGTTGTGCCAGGGGAGGTTTAGGATGCATATTAGGAAAAAGTTTCACACTGAAAGGGTTGTCAAACATTGGAACAGGCTGCCCAGGGCAGTGGTGGAGTCGCCATCCCTGGAGATACGGAAAAGCTGGGCAGACGTGGTGCTGAGGGACATGGGTTAGTGGTGGGCTTGGTAGTGCTGTGTTAAGGGTTAGAACTGATGATCTTAAAGGTGTCTCCCAACCTAGACAATTCTATGATTCTAAAAGTAGGTGGGGGTCTTGCTCTATGTTATATTGAATCCATCCTTGCAGACTGGAGTGGGTTTGCCACCAGCAAACTTCCACTAGCTCTGTCCAGGAATGTGTGCTGGGATCCTGTTTTTTACTGGAGACTTAAAAAAACTACTGGGATCTGTCAATGTCTGCCTTGTGGGACTGGGCTGCGTGCTGTCCTGCTGCGTCTTGGCCTTATCTTAATCGTGGAGGTAGGGATGTGTATATGGGGACATACACCACATTAGTTAGCAGTATGTGGCTATGTCATTTTTCTATTTTTCTGTCTCTACATGATTGTTTAAGTTAATCTGAAGCCCAAATGTTTTGCAGAAGGACCGAAGTGAAGCTGGACAGAAATCAGTAAGGAGAGCCATGCCTGGAGTTCAGTAAAATAAGGCGTGGGGTCTTAGACATCTCACTACAAATTTGGCTGCTGTTTGGAAAAACGTAGAGTAGGAGAGCAGAGTGAATAAATCAAAAGATTGCAGGATCTCAGTGTTTCCACAGTCTTTCAACCCTGAAGGCACTCAATAGACTGCGTTAAAACTGGGACGACGTCGACGGCATTGTAGGCTGCATTATTTATTCACAGGCTAGCAAACCCAGACTTATTTATTCAGTTCATAGGCCATTAATTCATGATCATTCCAAGAATACAACCAGAATTAGCATTAAAGGGAATTTTACAGCCTGTGTAAGAAAACATATTCCCTGCTAAGGTTTAATGGAAGGTTTCCTATTGAACAAATAAATTTCTGCTGCCAATTAAATGTTATATGTAGAATTTCCATAACAGTTCCACACTGATTTTAATGCTAGAATAAGGTTTTAAAAATAATACATTTCCAACCAAATCCAGTACTTTTATTTTATACTAAATCAGAGTATAGAATTAGTGAAAGCAATAAATTTTGTGATAATATTTGTTAAGAGTTATTAAAACTTGAGCCATTTTAAACAGACTTTACTTATACGTGTTGGCATGTGAGATCCAGGGGACATGTGAGTAGCAGACAGTGCAGTAGCTGTGAAAATGTAGTTTTTAAATATACTTTTTCTTAGGAAAATAATAAAAAAGTCTGCACATTCAGATTTGTATCTCAGGGATTGATGAATCCCTCAGAATCAGGACAATTTGTCCAATGTAGTTATTTCTTCTCATTTGTAAGAGCTAATCTGGAGAAAATTCAATGAACAGAAAACTTTTCCAAAGCTTTCTTTGAATTAAAAAAGGATTTCAGTGTTTGTTTAGGAGACTGTATGATACAATGTATTTTATTCATCTGCCATCTGCATTAGAAATGCAGATGTTGAAGTGCTTAGATTCATTGGATTTTAACAAACCTAAGAATTGAGGAGAACGCTGAATAAAGGAAAAAGAATTTTAGTAGATCACATCATCTTTCCATTTCATTGCCTTGAAAAGAAGGACCTGTTTTCCTTTATTTCCTATAATCTTCTGTTCGACACATTAACGTGCAATGAGTAGAAACCTTGCCTTGCCTTTAGGCTTGACCATTTTGGTTCTCAGAACGTCACTGGTTTTCAGAATGATTTTAGGCTTTTTAGCTTCATTTGCTCTTAAAATCTCTACATAATAACTGCATTTTAGGGGAAATTATGGAACGGGCATATGGTCCTCCTGTTGGGATGAATGACACACACTAGGAACACTTCAGGAAATTAAAGAAAATAGAGTATTTATTTCTGGTTTTAATCTATACAAATTTATCATGATGTTGTCTTTGGAAAACTGGTGTTTTGTCAACCTAAGTGATGAAACAGAAAAGAGGAAAAAAATTACTTTTTTGGGTATTGAATACCTTCACTGTGTCTCCTGACTCTCCAGAGCAGTTTTTGCAATTTTTCTTAAAGACATGAACTGTGATGACTGCTGATTTTTGAAACTTTCTCTACCACAGAGAACTCCGTGTCCAGCTGAATTTCTAGCAAATAATAGAGACCAATATTATCATTATACCATCCTTATATTAATTATTTCAAAGTATGTGACAAATAGACTAAGAACCACGACCATTTTTCATGGGTAACTCAACTACCTCATCACTGAAAAAGTCCAAATAGCTTTTGTCTGTATCACGTCTCAAAAAGCAGAATGGGGCCATGAGTTTGTTGTGACCAATGACAGCATTTGTTATTAACCATAATTATTAATTATTTGTTATTAAAATTAGCAGCCCCCCACATTTTATGATTAGCTTCCATAAGGTCGTAGAACTGTTGCAGGGAGAATCTTAATAAGCGTATCGCTATGGCTCTGGAAAACGTGATACGGAGCTTGATAACGTGTTTGAATGGATGATCCCTGGAGTATTTAAATAGGCATTTATGAGAATCAGAAGAAATAAATTATGCAGCTTTTCCAGTAGTGCTCATTTGCAGGAAGTGTGCGTTGGCACTGGCAGGAAAAAGCTGATGTGGTGTAACGCGAAGTATCAGAAACGCTAAAGAAAACGGGCTGCACTGGGCACTTATCGCCCACTCGTCCAACGGCTGTTGGAGATATAATTTCCACGTCCTGCTCTCTGCATTGATTTGTTAGGAGGAAAGTTATAATCACAAAGAACCCACAGTTCCTGCTCGCTGAAAAGAAAATTAATCAAGTAAAATCTGGATTGCTTAAGTGAGTAACAGCTTTTATTAATATCTGAAACAATGAAGAATACAGGTTTTGAACTGTTTTACTGTTTTAAATTAATAACTTCACATCTGCTTAGAAAGATAACACTGTTCTGAATAAAGCATGACTTTCTAGCTTTGTATAATGACTCTTTTTCAGATGATATTACAGAGAGCCATAGAATATGAGATGAACCTTAATTAATATTCTTTCAATTACAATATATTTCACTGTCATATTCTTCTAATATTCATGAACTAGTGAGGAGCTGGTTATAAATCTAATGACTAGGAAACTAAAAGAATATGAGAGTGCAACTCCATCTCCTCCTACAGAAGACACCTATTTAATTCCTACCTTCCATGTATTATTTAAATCTTTGGTTTTAAAAGTATAGACAGTGATCCAAATTCTGCCATCACTCATAAGCAGAAAATACATAACTATTAAAATTTCATTGAAAGTTCATTTCAGATTTGTTCAAGTTTCTTGATGGGAAATATAGCCTTGTGTGGATGACTTTCTGGGGCAGGATACGCATATTTTGGCCGTTTCTTTTCGAAGTGTCTGTAATGACTGTGTGTTATAGTTGCTTTAGTGATGGTGGTTTTAAAGTTCTTTTAGTAGCAGAGCTCAGGTTGCTAATCTTGCAGGAGCAGGAGAGCTGGTGGTATGGGGCTGTGCTGTTTGATGTCAGATAACGCTCTGGCTTGTTTAAATTGAAAAGTGAAGTCATAAAAGCAATAGATGTTGGTTTTACCCAGCTCATTGGAAGGGATCAGTGCCACAATGCTTTCACATTTAAGGTGTACTCCTGATAATTTAGGTTTTGTGTGTATGTGTGTGTGTAACCTGTTGCCCTCCACTCACGGTGCTTTGCCCACCATCGCTGTTTGACCCTGTTCTGAGCAGCTTGAAGATGAAAGCCTGGTCTAGTGGGAGGTGTCCCTGCCCGGGGCAGGGGGTTGGAACTCAATGATCTTTAAGGTCCCTTCCAACCCGAACCATTCTGTGATTCTATGGTGGAACCACACCAGGCCACGCTCGATCCTCAAGTAAGAGTTGGATTGCTGGGTTTGAGATACAAAGACAGCCCTGCGTTAGACTGTGCACAGGATGAAATAAAAAAATAAATATTTTATCAGAACAGCACCACAGTGACTTAGCAAGACAGAAATTTGATTTTTGCTATTTATTTTTTTTCCCCTTCCCAAGGCCAGTTGCATTTAGTCAGTGCAGCTGGCTCCGTGGTTTGGGATAGCTCACAGGATAGCAGCCGTTTCCTTGGAAAGGCAGCTCACACATAAAGACGTTTTCAGGTTCATGCATTTGAGATGAAAAGCCCATTTAATAAAAGCTGGCAAGGCAAACAACAATATATACTGGTTTTGTAATTAGAAAGCAGCTTTCCTTTGCTATTGTGTTTGAGATTTAAGATAGGACAGTGCAGTCATAAAAAAGAATAACTTTGGAAAATCAGCTGCATTGTGAGTAAAAAATAATAATTTTTAACAATGAATAAATCAAAAATCATATCCACAGCTCCTGTAGTTTAGAAATAACAGCTGACAAAGGAAATAAAAGCTTGATAGTAACATATAAGTGTGAAAGAAACCACTTTTCAGTTGACCTACTCTAAAAGTCATTAACTAGCAATGTGCTGACAACACAGGAAAAATAACTCACAGAGTTTTTTATTAGTTTTCCTACCGAGCTTCAAGTAGCGTCAGAATCAGTTTAGGAATTTAATGCAACAAGTATATAGCATATCTTTAATTATTTCATACTGCATTATTTGGGTCGTTTTTGTTGACTAGTTCACAAAATTTTAAAATCACTGCTCATTTCCAACATTTAGTGACAACTACTTTTATAATGAAAATTGATCCTACGTGTAATTTAAGATCAAACCAAATGTGCTGCTCCTGACGTAACGGGATTTTTGATATCATGAATAGACACTGTATTCTAAATTCTTTCCTCACTTCCAATTTTACTTAAATAGCCTATTTTTAGAACTACCACATTCAAAACGCTGAGTTCTCAGCACAGATTGCCTGACCCCATGATTAAATCAGCACCGTCCGCCGTTGCCTAAGAGGACGGTGATCGGCTTTGATGGAGCTGAAGTGATGCGACAAAGTTGGAAGCTCACTCATTACCTATAACTATAACCTTTTAATTGGCACATTTTATCTATGCCTATTCATGCGGAGAACAACGAGTAGTGAAAAAACCTCTGCTATTTGTTCGTAGTTCTTGGAACAAGCCCGTAATGAACGTGAGTGAGTGATGCTGCATCATCTCAAGATGACATGAACAAGATGGGCAATTCCCTTCCCTCTGGCCACTTTGTAATAATGCTATCTGTGCATTACCTCAAATAAATCACATTTTTTATCAAGAAGGGAATATTTTTGAGCAAAGGAAACACTGAACGATATCAACTTTATGTAGTTTTATTTTTAATAATAGTGCCTCTAACCCTTTTTCAGGATTAAAGTACACTTGCACTGCAGCACCTGGGGGCTCAGACCTTCAACATCCAGCGTGATGCATCTTTCATAAGTCAGCAATAATGGGATTTGAGTAAAATTCTCACATCATTAATTACCATTTCAAGTGTTCCAGTTATTAAAGGACATGATGGCATTAATTCTGGCACTCTCCCTACCCCTTCCAAAGAAAGACAACGTTAAATCTGATAAGATCTAAGTTTAAGATGCACCGAGAAAGTAAAGAAAAGAATCTTCTCTCGGCTCCCTTTCCCACAGAAGGTTGGACCAGAAGATCTTTTGAATTTCCTTCTGACCTGGGCTGTTCCGTGGTTCTGTGGTGATCACAGTGTGGCTGGAAGTTTCTGGTGCATCAGTTGTCAGCCCAGAGCCACTCTTAAAAAGGCAATTCCAATAAAAAATGCAGCCAAACATAAACACACACAGTGTACTCAAGTAAACAGAGCACTCAAATATTTTTAAAACTCTGCCTGGGTTTAAAAGTGCCTGCCACACAACCACACGAGTCGTCATGCTGCCCAAAAAAGTTCCCTCTACTTTTTGCAACTTTTTTTCCTTAATGCTCATGGTCATGCAAGCTTTAAAAAGGGGGAAAAATAAATAAATCCAGACCCAGCAAATAATATCTGATATCTTTTTTCTCCTGTCCTCAGGTCTACTTTCTGTGCTGCTTGACCCGATGGCGATGGTTCCCAGTAGAGACGTCTCAAAGGTGAGGGAATGCAGGATTTGTCAGATTTACCCCGTTTTGGCTGGCAGGTGAGAGCCCCGGGGGGCCGCTGCTGCGCTCCCAGGTGGGAGGGTCACAACGGGCTCTCTCCAGAGCCCTCGAATTTCAAAGGTGTTTCCCCCTCAGTTTGAAATAACCCACGTTCCCTGAGGTTTATTTTTTATTTTATTTTTGAAAAAGCTTATTTTTCCAACTCAGAGGGATGAGCCAAAAAATAGCTTTCCCAGAGCAATCAGCCTAAATATCTCTATGCCTAAAGTGAATTCTTCTGCCATCGTAACTTGTGCTGCAATAAGCATATTTTCCTCCTTTGTTAGCATTTATAATTATTGTTAGAAAACGCGGTTAAGATGATTGTGCCAGGCAATATAAAGCAGTTAGCAATAAAGAAAAATAGTTTGCTTATTTAAATACAATGCTTAATTTTTTTTCTAGTATTTTTTAAAAATGTAATTTAAAATATATGTTTACAGTTATGCTACTTCTTTTATTTAAAGATAAAAATGGGTTTTCAAATGTTACGGTTATTCCAGCTGTCTTCTCCCTTGCCAAAAAAAAAGAACAACTCCCATCAGACAGGGATTTGATTCTTTTCATGTCCGAGTTCACTAAGTTGGAGAAAATCTTTGAGCTTTTATTGAAGATATGATAATTTAGCTTCTGCGAAGCTAACTGAATTAACTGTTATACATTCCCTACAACTTTTATTATCTACAAAGCTGGGCTTTTAGTGAATAAAGGCACTTAGGCAAAGGTAGACCTTTTTACAAGAGACAATTCTTTAATTTGCTTTAATGTGTGAAAGCCAGCACTGGATACACTGTATATTACAAGGATGTCAGTGGTAATATAACGCCCTACCTCCGGTAAATTGTAAATTAAACCTCTGAAATCCGCTGGCTCTCTGTGACACAGATACCAGTGTTTGGTAATTGCAGTACAAATTGCTTTCCAAGGAGATCGTGTTAAGCTCTTGATTTCTTCTCTGACACCTCCTGAAGAGGTGAAGTACTTTATACTTATCATTAAAACCCAGAGATCTACACAAATCGCTTCCCAACGTGGCACTCGCCCTGTAACTCTGAGACAGATAAGGGGCGCATCCCGGCTCGGCTTCAGCTTCCATCTGGGTGACAGATAAGAAATTCTGCTGGACAGGTTCCCACTGTGATAGACAGAAGTAATATCTCCGGCAGCAGGAGTACTCTGCCACATCAGTCTTTATAAAGTTAACACTTTTGCAGTAAACAGTTTTTATGCAAGAGGAGACTTATGGAACGTCTCAGGAAATACTCCACCGCGTGTGATCCCGTATGGAGTTAATGTCACCCCAGATTAGGTGACACTTAAACACTGACCCAGAAATTTAGATGTGACCTGGAACTGTTTGGCTGAAATTTTAGGGAGGGAAGATGATTAATTAAAAATCAGTCTTTTTATAGGGAAAATTCTGTATTGGTCAATCCAGGGGAGGGGAGTGGGGAGTGGGGTCAGCTCCAATGGCTCCCCAGGAAAAGCTGCTCTTCAGCATCACTTATCTGGAACGTTACAGCTGAAAACTGTTCTGATTGGCCCAGACTTATTACCTTTTATCATCTCTTCTTTGAGAAATGGAAGTGGAAAACAGTGAAATAAAGACAATAAGCAACATGGGAAGATGTGATCCACCTCTGCTCTCGTAGGGTGCTTTCCATCTTTTCTGCCTGCAGTTGCACCCTAAATACGGAGGAGCCAAAGCCAGAGAAGAGGCTCGAGCCACCGAGCACATCCCCTCCTGATACCTTCCTCCCTGCGTGTCTTCAGCTGAGGGCAGCAGGTATTTTGGGTTCTTGGGGTATTTCTGAGGATTGGTGGCAGTCTTTCCCATGGCATATAGGTAACTCCTAAGCATTCAGTATTTTCACCTGGAAAATAAGCCAAGTGTAATAATACCGACATACCGAGTGCTCCTTCTCTTTACATAGTGATTAGTATATTAGTGTCTAAATGTATAAATTGTCTAAATGTGTAAATGTCTAAATTAGTATATTAATGTCTAAATGCGGAGGCAATGCAGGTAGGCAATATAACTTTAAGACTGAAGTTTCAAAACCTTAAAAGCATATTCAAGACCTTATAGCTAATGAAAGCACTAATCTGGCATGTTGTCACTCCATTTGAAGTTAAAGCAATCTAAGACATTGTGTTCTCATGGTGAAACACATCCCCCAGAGAGGACAAACCTTTAGGAGCTAGAAAAATCACCTGTGGGATTTCAGCTTCCGAGACACATTAGGATGTTTGTTGGATCTCCTCCAGGTAGGGAAATTATTTCTAGTTTTGTCCTGCAAAAAGCATTTTGTGCCCGTGTCGTCAGGAGAAGTTTTATAAAAATAACCAGGCGTGAGAATTCATGCCCTCTTGCCTCGGCTCAGTTTTTAGGGCTGCCCAAAGAGAAAGTCCCGGTGCTCCAGGGAACCAGAACAATGTGTTCAGGTGGAACAGTTCAGAAAAATATCCCTTTGTGTTGCCTCCTACTTCCTAGGTACGTAAGAAATCTTCTGCATAGTCATGATGGTCCCCATACAATCAAACCTTCAATAAAACACCTTAGTTGTTAAAGCAGACAGTTACTGTGGTTTTTTCCTTTGTATAAAGTGTAGTTTTTTGAAGTTTTGGCACTTAATCCTTTATGCAGTCAGGAGTGTGGTTGTTCTCATATAATGAGGTAGAGCAAAATGGCAGAAACTGTCTCTGCTAATAATAATGATATTTGTCCTGTCCTTCTGCATGTAAAATGACTTCACAATTAAATGCAATTTAGGCAGGAAGCAGAACTGGCTTTTCAGCTGATCTAGTTATAAAATAACATGCTCTTCCCTTTAGAAAACAGAAGCTAATCTGCCTTGGGTAAAATGTTTTGTTTTTTTCTCTTTCTATGACAGGGACTGGAGCTCAGACACTGCTCGGAAACCAGCCTGTGGACAGTGTGGCAGTGCTGGTGACAAATGCCATCACACCAAAGTAGCATCGCACGGCAGTTTGCAGGGTGATGAAGAGCTGGAATTCGGTACTTGGATGACACTCCAGATGATGTTGATGTCAGGGAATAAATTCAGGTCAGTACTATCTGATTTACTGCTGAAATACCTCACTACATTACAGAGTGCCTGAAGTTTCTTTCATAAAGATGCAACAGCTGATTGAGAAATGTTATTATAAGATATGCGCTTCCCACCCCCCAGCCCCCAGCTAAGAGATAAATTCCTGTCAAATGCTTTCCACACTCAGAAATGCTTTCTGTACTCGGGAGCTTTGAACAAGATCAGCAGGTAGCACTGAAAGGATGAAATTCGGGCAGGGTGACACAAGAGAAGAGGTGCCATCGTCACTGAGCCCGGCAGCACGGGCTGCCCCTGCTCCTGGGCAGGTGGGGACTGGGAGCTTCACCTTAAAGTATAATTAGAACTGGTAGGAGAATAAGGACAGAGAGACAGAGAGCTTGTTGATTTACTATTTGTACGACCTTTATTACAACCTTCGAGGTAACTTAGGGGTTGTAGGGAGAGGGATGGTATATATCTCCAAAGTCATATAAAGAAGAGTTTTGATGGGAAAGCTGTGTTAGCCTAGGGGTTACTCTCACAGCAGCAGTCATACAATTTTCTCGGAACTAAAAAGAGACAAGCAGAGTTTTGGTGAACACCGACCATCTAACATTGGGGTTTCTCAGCTGGGCACGTTAGCTGTGTCCATCAGCCTCCTTACAACGGAAGACACAAACCCTGTCTTTCACCCTGTGCTTTAGGACTACATGCTGTATGCAGTAAAGATGGTGGAAAAATATGAACAGTGTAATTTACTCATTAAAAAATTCAGAAACCGATGGGCACAGGTTTTTTGGATTCATCTCTGTAACGGATGTCAGGGCCCGAGGCTGAAGGTTCCCTCATCCTCCTCCCTGGGGGAGCACGCAGCAGCAGCAGTGGGTTCCATCAGGCTCTTTCCTCGCACCCCGGGGGCAGCTGGGAAACAGCTTTTTACTGACCTCAAATATAATCTCAGGAACAAACCAAATTAAATAAATAAACGAGTCCCGGTCTCTCACTTTCCCTTCCTGTGCCTTCTGAAGTACTTCCCAGGCCTTTCCACACTCACCTCCCAACGCTATTTTTCTGACGGAAAAGGGAACAGAGAGAAGTCTCTGGTTGGGAGCAGATGCGTCGCATGAAGAGCGAGGGAAATCCAGTGCTCCCCTCCCTGGCTCCCCTGGAAAAGAGCAAAGCAAGCAATGCATCTTCTGAAACAGCAACCCTAAGTACTATCTCACAGCAGAGAGAAAATAACGGAGTTTGGTGTGTGTTATCCGAGGCGGGAAGGTTCTGTGCCGCAGAATTCCGACGGCACCCGCTTCGCTCGTCCCCACAAGCTGTGCTGTTTGGCCGGGCTGCGGCGAGCAGAGACCTCCAGACACTGGTTTAACACACAGACAAGCAAAATATCATTTCCCTATATAAATAAAATTATAGTAATGAGTTAGTCACATTCTATGCTAAAGTATTTTTCTGAATTCAAAAGATATGAAAGTATATAATATGTCTCTCTGAAGACGTTTTAGAATATTTATGAAAACAATTCATAAAATTAAATCCCATTAGTTCTAGATTAGCACTTGACATTTGTCAGACTAATAACTTTTCTTAGCTAGAGGGGACACCCTGGCTTTCAATAATGCTTAATGGGTTTTCTTCCTGATATCTATCTGGCAGTGTTATTCTTATTTTTACTTACACAAATGGCACAGATCTGACAGGATTGCATTTTCATCTGGGATGCAGTCTTTAATCTACCCTTTCCTGCCAGCCATGTATATGCACACGTACAGTTGGCGTATACAGCAAAACCACTTCTCGTATTTTTTGTGTGCTTAACAGTCGGCTTAAACGTGACAATTCACACCCATTAATAACAGCTAAATCATATATTTTTCTGTCAATGATGACAAAGTTGTTTATATGGTTACCTGCACGTTTGGAGAGAAGATTGTCCTGGTTTGATTAATACATCACAAATGTTTATGAACCGTGTCCGCTTGGCTGTCATACTCTATACCAGAGACAATTTTTATAGAGGTTTCTTAAGATACATATCTTACTTCCCCGGGCAAACAAAATTCAGGAAGTAATAACAACGACATCAAACAGGTATGTTTTCTTGCCTGATTTAAATATTGTAGTAGAGCAAGTTTCACGCTTTGCAGCTGGAAAAAAGCTTTGATGTCTGCCAGTGTAAGATCAGTACAATGTACTCTTTAAAATTACACAAAGTTGTCTGAGATAGATAGCTGGAAATGGGAATTTGAGAAGGGTGTCTTCACCAAAGCCTGTTTTACACCTGTGTTTCCACCCTGCAGGTTCCTGATTACACTGGTTGCATGGTACCTAATGATTAGGAAGCAGCGGCTAATAAGAATGTCCTTATCAGAGACTTAAGTCCTGTTATATTAATTACTATAGGGTTTCTCCCTTGCTATATTCTCATCCTTTACCTTCAGTCTCCTACCTCGTTACCTAGGCTAAATCTACAGAGAGAAAGCACCATCATTGTACATGCCTTATGCATATTTCCATGTTATCATTGATAGAAAATGGAATTCTCCTTGTCTTCCAGCTCTCTCTGCTCGGTCATTGAAGAAATGCATGTTTTCACCAGGGAGCTCATTATTTATATGAACGATTGCGCTGACTTTGGCCACGAAGGTAAGAAAATGCATCTGAGTTCCCACAAAAGGACTGGAAACCATAAAGGCAGTAAGCAAAAGCTGGCACTCAAGGCAGTAAAAGACGTGCCTCCATGTACGTGCTCTAGTATGAGCACTTTGGCCTCTGGCTTAAAATCAGCCCTAAAATCCAGAACCAAGGGCATTCCTGGGGAGAAAGGTGTCTGCTCATCGCCCTGGCTGGGTTCTCCTCCAGGTAACAGGGAAGGGAATCACGTTTGAAGTGTCTGATCTACCAAAAATACAAGCTGGGTTTAATTCAGGACCTGGCCGGAGTAGGTACACACTAAGTGTTGATGAATTTGTGGCACATAAATAACAAGCTAACCTGGCATGGATTACCTCTGAACAGGATCTGCTGAATCTTTCCCATAGCTCCTCAAAACCATTTGAACTTGAACTTAGAAACTTCTGTGGCCTTAAAACGTTTTCATTTAAGCAAAATATAGGTTTAGTTAGCAACAAAACGGCAATGGTAAGAATTTGTGTAAATCCTGGCAATCCCATGTGACCTCTTTGGGTGAGAATGGGGTGTCAGAGATCGCTGCTGCTAGAGCTGCTCACACCCAGTACAAGAAATTAGTCACAGCACCAGACATTTCTGGTAGAAATGCGTGTTTATTACAGAGAACATAAAAGTCTTATTTTTCTTGAAGAATCAAAAAAAGAAATAGTGTCTTATCTCCCAATTCTGTAGCCTCCTTTGGGCCAAGGCTTAGCTCAAAAGATCTTTTGTGGAGATTTTCCTGTGATTCCAGTATTCTCTTTTTCTATTTCCCCCCCCCGTCTCCAGCTTCAAAACCAGCAGCTTGCACATTTGCCTTCTCCATGCCTTTGGGTTTTTTTAGGTAAATATATTTATCTTTAGACTGGAAAATATGATTAGCACCACTACCTAGGTCCATAATGGAACATAATGAACTAAGCCAAGTGATTTAAAGCTAAGACGGTGGTAACTTCAGTGAGTATGAAGTTCTTCAGTAGGTTAGAAAAAAGGCTACGAAAGAAAAAAAAGGATAAATTGTAATAGATAAATGAAGAAGATCAGCTTTTATGCAAAATAATCATTGCATACATCATAGATGTTTTCTTTTTTATATGGTACCTACCACTAAAAATCCACTCTAAGAACATTTTAAAGGCTATTAAAACTCATAGATGTGATATACACTCTTTAGTGTAAAAAAATACGGCAATCATTTATAGTGCTTATTACCATTTCCGGAATAATGCTTTAAGGTCTCCAGCAGATATTCCTCCTTCTTTGAGATGTTTTAATTGGAAAACAGTGTTGCCTTGAGCCTTTTGCGAGAAAATGAGCTGGGGGGTCTTATTAAGCAGGGAGGCACTTGGTGAGTTTGGATGCCTTCATCTGGGGCAGAAGGTGTGTGAGATGGGGCTGTGCTCCACTGCTTCAGGAGGTGTTCCCATGGCCTGGCTCTGCAAAGCAGGAGGAGCATCTGTAGTGGAACACAGAGAGGATGAAATAAATCGGATAATCTATAGTATATTCACTAATTTCCCATCGGACTGTGGGATGCTAATGGAGCGCATCTCCCCCGCCTTTGCCCTGGGCAGCTCGTGCCCATGGCTGTTCCGTGGAGTAGCGGTGTTGGCTTCAAGTACAAACACTGCTTAACGAGGGGATCTGGTGAGGAATCACACAGCAGCTCCCATTATGTGTGCTGTTTATTTCCCGCATCATGGTGGCAGTTACTGTCATCTCTGTCATATGCGTTTTATTCCAAATGCCGATACCCACGGATGGCACTTCTCTAGGTAGGAGTGATCCATGGGATCTCCATCTGTGGCACAAACCACCTGGAGAGGTGTAGCAAAAATGGGAACGGGCTTAGAGTTAATTAATGCCTGCAGACAATGAGACAAAGGGCAATTTGAGTTAAATATTGCCCTCTTTGTGTTTGAGAGATCCCATTGCCATGGCAAGGAACTGGGGAGGACTGAAGAGGGCACTGTTTGGAGCACAGCACGCTTGTAGCCTTTAGCACGAAGCTTTTGGAAGAATTTTCTAAATGTGTTTATTGTTCAGTTACTCACTTCTGAGTCTTTTAAAGATTTCTCGCATATTCCTCCTACTGAAAAGGCACATTATTTGGTTTCAGGACTATACAAAATTAGCCGTATCTCAGGAAAAACATCTAGGGGTCATAGCAGTTAGATTGATAAATATTGCATGACTGCTGAATGTTCAGTAGCTGTAATTAAAGCTAATGGAAAGCTTGCAATTAGTAATAGGGAGAGGGGAATCATAAAAAGTAAAGCTACTCAAATTATTTATTGCAGACGTTTAGACCTTGATCATCCAGAGACCCTCATGTTTAATAGGTGTGTACTAATGAGCTGGTTTGAGTTTGGCTGTCCTCTGCAAAATGTATCTTTTTTTTTTTTTCTTTTTTGGGAAATGCATTGAGTATGAGCAAATGAGGACCTCTCCACCCCTTCTGGGGGCTGTATATGAAATGGCGGTGTGGGTAGCCACTCTTCATGCTGTAACCGGTCCCTGTTGCACCATAGCTGTTGCTTGATGGGAAGATTAAACCCTTGCTAATTATTGTTACATCAAGTGTGTCTTTTTTTTTTTTTTTTCAATCTGTGGGGGTTTTTTTGATGCGTCTAGCAAATGTAGTGCATTTTGCTTACTGAAGAGAGTTCTTTGAACTGAAGCTGTTAAATGTTTGTGAAACACGGGAGTGTGTATGGCAGTGCCAGGGCAGCACACGCAGGAGCCCCAGGGCAGAGGCTGGGGCAGCCAGCAGCAAGGATAGGGTACCAAAAGACTGGTTGACTTGGCAGGGGATAAATCAGACAAAAGGAAAAGACAACAAAGATAGAATACTATTAATTAATATCAGATACCAATTTCTTTCCTGAACAAGTGTTTTTTCCTATCTTTCCAATTAATTTCTAATGAGTTACAGGCCAGCCTATAACTTAATTGCTTCATTCTCTTATAAACAGATATTAATTTACTCTTAAGGATGTTTTAAAGGCATCATCTTAGTTAGGAGCTTTTCTACTTGACAAATGAAGGCATTTTAAAGCAGTGCTTTCAGTCCATATTTGGTTTTATGTTCTGGAGAAGAGTTATCCAACTCTGAATGGAGCAGATGAGAGGACTGCAGTCATTTGCTCTTCATGGTAAGTTTTATTACAGAAAGAGTTTAAAACAACTGTGTTGCATTCAGTTTAGTTGAAGCAAAAATGAAATCACAGGCCAGGCTCCAAGGGTTTGTGGAAGAGCTGGGCCCTGAGAGGTTGGCTGAGCCCATGGGATGATCAGGACAGATAAGTGCCAAAGAAGGGGACGAAAGGTCTGTGCTACTTAGGATCATAGAATCACAGAATGGTTAGAGCTGGAAGGAACCTTAAAGCCCACCCAGTGCCACCCCCTGCCCTGGGCAGGGACACCTCCCACCAGCCCAGGTTGCTCCAAGCCCCGTCCAGCCTGGCCTTGAACCCCTCCAGGGATGGGGCAGCCACAGCTGCTCTGGGCAACCTGGGCCAGGGGCTCACCACCCTCAGCATAAAAAATGTCTTCCTAATATCTAGTCTGAATCTCCCCTCTTTCAGTGTCAAACCGTTCCCCCTTGTCCCATGGCTCCCCTCCCTGATCCAGAGTCCCTGCCCAGCTTTCCTGGAGCCCCTTGAGGGACTGGAAGGGTCTCTAGGTCTCCCCGGAGCCTTCTCTTCTCCAGGCTGAACATGTCCATGCTCATCTGTGAGGAACCTGCCTTCGGCTTCTCTCACTCTTCTGTTTGCCACTCTGCTTTTGGAAATGTCCATCCTGAGCTCCTGTATCGATTCTGATTTATTTATTCATTTCTGCAGACAGAGAGCAGCCATTCTGTTGCAGGTCACCTGAATGTTTGCTGTAGCCACGGGTAGCTCGCAAAGCCACCCTGACACTGCAGTGTGAACTGGGAGGGATTTCATGGGTGGAGGTTTTGCTTTTGGAGGTGGCTTCCATCTCTAGAGTAAGAGCTTTCCATTTGGTTGTGAAATGACGCCATGCATCGCTACCCAAGGCAGAAATGCTGAGCATGTTGGTCATTCCTTCCATGGTGCAGCGTTAATTGCGGAGAGCGGTAGCAGCAGGAACCTGCCCTGGCATGGGCTTGAGTGGGGATTTGGGAGTTCTGGTGCCTGGAGAAAACCCCTGGGTCACACAAGAGCCCAGCAAAAGGACCAAATTTGCCCAGTTCTCCCCGTGCCCACTGAGGAACTTCACCAGCAGCTTATGAAACTCGGTCTTACCCAGTAACTCTGCTTTTGAGACATTTGCAGTTCCAGCAATAACCCTGGCTGTTAATTTGGGGACTAGCGCTCTGAACAGAGCAATTTTTCTGGGATACATCTAATATTGTGCAACCTGAGCGTCTGCAACCATAAGAGCTTCAACAGCCTCTGCCAAACCCTCCTACAGGTGCGGCACGGCTTTCTCAGCGTTACCTGCGCTGCCCTTCCCTTCATTTTCTATCCAGATGAGCACCAGACCCACCTGCAAAACAGACCCCTAAGCTCAAGTTAGGCACACATAGAAAATGAGGAACAATATCCATCGTTACCATCCCGAATTTTAATCTTCTCTAATAAGCATCACAATTCTGGCAATATGAATCGAGCTTTATGTTGATATTTAATACACCCATCTGCCGCAGTAGTCCAGAAGGAGAAATAATTATGGATGTAGGCGAGAGATCTTGTTATGTGTTAGAAAGATGCCATAGCAAACAAAAGGGTGTTTTTTCAGTCTTGAGATTTTGGCTTCTGTAATGTGAAAGGCCCTCATGTTTGTTAAGCGTTACAAGATTTCCATCGGTTTGTTTTTTCTCATCCAGTGCACAAATCTCAGATTCACTGGGCAGAAAAATAACACTGGACGCTGAAGTTTGGTATGGAATCAGATGATTTACAAGAGTGAAAACAGAGGGAGGAAATGTAAATTCATACTGGCATGCCACCAGCAGTCTGGACCAAAAATACTGATCAAAACTCCTTTTAATGGAAAAAAAATTCTTTTTTCAAAATAAAACCAGGATTGTTACATTAGATTGAGTTTAGACATGGCACCATATTCATTCTTTCCCTTAAATTTCGCATCCACAGTGAGATTATCACAGAAAGTCACAGCTTTATTTCAGCAAAATTCCAATTAACACTATGTGGTAAAAGGATGATGCTGAAAAAATCGTAAGAATATTTCCAAATATTTCCAGGTCTTCTACCTGCCTTTGAGACCATATTTTTGTCTATTTTACTTTCCCAAACTTTCCTCCACTGCTGGACACCTCATACTATTGTAGTAATAATTCCTAAATTGGCCAGAAAGTATAAAAGTATACCATTGTTCATACATTAAAGAAAAGCATAAAATCGAGAAGATTCTGTGAGAAGCTTCTGAGGTGGGAAATAGCCACAGCTGGCACGTACGGAAGGTAACATTTACAATTCCCAAGACTAAACTACACGGGGGATGGAACGGAATGCTCGGTTCCGTGGCCTTGCCTTGTGCAGACAGCGGGAATAAGAAGGCACCAGGACTAGATAACGCGGCTCACTCTGGACCCAAAGCCAACACTCTGTCAAATGTTGATGAATTGCTGTCCTTTGTGTGAACTTTGCTCATTATAATGTCATTTTAATGCATTTCAATACCAAACCACACCTCCATCCCGAAGGCTACCCGCCTCCAAGGTGCGACCACTCCTCTTTGAGTCTGCGCCCTGAATTTTTCGTAAGCTTTACCTTTAAACCCAGGCGAGAAAATTTCACACCAACCACAATAAAGGTATGTATGACTAAAGTCACCCAAACTCCACCCTGAAGGTAAAAACCAGTATAAAAATGGCCCGAGAAAGGGGGGATATAGGGGAAGACACCATCGCGTACAAGTCAGGGAGGACTCCATCACAGACTGCCTTTGACTCCTGGGACCAGTCGATGGGCTGAGCCTTTCTTCCCCCCGCATCGGGACGCCTTTGGGTGAGACTTAAACTATACCAAGCGCTTCCTCGGGAAACTTAGAATTCTCTCTGGGGAATCTCTTTTCCACATTCATAGCCAGGCTGTATCATTTATAACTTTGTCGCGCGTTCTGTAACTAGTATTACCTTTACTTGCACGCGCTTTGCAGACAGTGTACTTATCACCGGCAATCCTAAGAACCTGTAAATCTGTTGCTCTAATAAACTGCACTGTTTAAGTAGCTAGTCGCTCTGGTTTCTCACTGAACGCGACCACAGACTCGAGGGTGGCCGTGCTAGTTCGCGGGCACGACTGGACTAAAGGTGTATTCCACTATTTAGTGTATCCAAATTGTACTAGTTTAATACCCGTTAAACATGATTGGACTGATAGTGGCGAATTGGGCATCACTCGGAATTTAAACCTAACCGCACCTAGCCTCCCACTCCGGTGAGGAGTGTTAGAACGCAAGGGGGGTTATTTTCTGCCAAAACTGCTCTGCCCCTTTCACGCAACAACTATCAAGAAAGATTAGTCATATTGACTATACAAATTGTTAATTTATGTTTTTGTCAGTGTCTCATCAACATGTGGTAGTTTATTACCATAGTTATGTTGTTATTAGTGTTAGTTAACCTCGATCTTTTTTAATATGGAATCCAATTTTACCAAACAACTCAAACGTTCTGACAAAAATGCCATGGTTGCATTTTCCCTTCCAAGAACCACCTAAGGTATAAATGATTGAATTATGTCAAGCCAACTACTTAAACTCATATTTTACCTCCTTGCATTTTTGGAAAGATAAAAAGTGTCTTAATAGGATTGCAAGGAAATTTTCCAACAAAAGATGTGTGCATTGTTTGGAAAATATCAATTATTGAGGCAAAACAGACATCCCCCCGTGAGGAAGGGCTTGGTTGTGGTTGAATTGAATTCTAATCCCCCAAAGTGTCTCTTGTCTGGCAATGGGAGATGGCCCACTGTGGGGCAGGGGGCCACTGAGTCACCACTCCCATATGGCAATACTTCTACGAATGATTATAAAAAGCTGAGAAAAACTATAGAATTCAATTTGTGGCATCAGCTGTGGGCTGAGTGGGAGGGCACCGCTCTGCAGGTGACTCTGGGCCAACACGCACAATTCATTCCTATTCAAAGAAATCTATTATATTTGAGGAATTCCCCCCCTAAACCTACTATGTGGGAATTATAAGTGACTGGACTGTATTGGCTCTCACTTTGGTTTTGTTCTGCTGTTTGTTTGTTGTTTTTTTTCTCTTTTGCAATCAAGTTTCTGTTAAATGAAAAAGGAAAATATTCTATATAAAATTACAATAAAGCACAAAGTCAAGGGTAACATCAATTTGCTTACCATCTTCCAGGAACAATTAGAAATCGCCCACGTGTTACAGATATCCAGATATTGTCTTAGTTGTCATAGTTTATAGTAATTTGATGATGAGAAAAAATTATAATGTGGTTTTACAAGAAGCTTTTACAGGGCCAATTTGCATGTTTAGTTCACCTGAGGGAGGGAAAGGTTGCAAAATCTGCTAGATAATATCTCTGAATATCTGATAATGGAAGTTACTTTTTGAAGCAGATTCCTGGATGTACATGAATTTTTCATATCAAGTGAGGTAGATATATTTTTATCATTTTGGCTTGAAGGACTGAGTTTAACTTGATTTGTTTGTCAGTTATCTGAAGAACTGTAAAACTACACAGCCCCATGGGGTTTGCAGCTGGCAGGAGCCGGGGGTCTCTGTCCCACTCTCTCCCAGCAGGTCCCCACAGCAGGTTGCTCAGGGACACGTCAGGCAGATTTGAGCATCTCAAGGATGGAGACCCTCTGACCACTCTGGGCTGCCCGCTTCAGTGTTCGACCATCCTCACCGCCAAAAGTTTTACCTATATTTAAACTTCTTCAGGAATTGAATTTGTGCCTTCTGCCTCCTGTCCTGTCACAGGGGGACACTGAGAAGGGTCTGGCTCCATCTTCTTTACACTCCCCCATCAGGTTTTTACAGACACAGATAAGATCTCCCTGAGCCATCTCTTCTCCAGACTGAATCATCTGAGCTATCTCTCTGCTCCAGCCCTTTCATCATCTTCATGGTCCTTTGCCAGACTAACTCCAGTAAGTCCTTGTCTTTCTCGTCCTGGGGAGCCCAGAGCTGGTCCCAGTGCTCCAGTTGTGCCTCACCAGTGCTAAGCAGAAGGGAAGCATAACCTCCCCCGACCTGCTGGCAACACTTTGCCTCGTGCTGCCGAGGGTGCTGCCCACCCTTTACTGCAAGGGTGCTTTGCTGGTTCATGGTCAGCTTGTTGCCCACTGAGACCCTCAGGTTGTTTTCTGCACACTTGCTCTCCAGCCAGTCAGTCCCCAGTGTGTCCTGATTTTTCCTCCCTGGAGCAGGACTCAGCGTTTCCCTGTGTTGAGCTTTATGAGGTTCCTGCTGGCCCAGGTCTCCAGCTGATCCAGGTCCCTCTGGCTGGCAGCACAGCCCCTGGGTGCGTCAACCACTCCTCCTGCTCTTGTATCGGCTGCAAACTTGCTGAGGCATTGAGTGACTCAGCCACAAACAAGCTATTCAAACACCATGAGCATGTACAAGAAGAGGTTCAAGGGACAGAGAAGATGAGGGTGTTGGCTAAAAATGTGTATGGTAAAGCAAGATCATAGAATCATAGAGTAGTTTCGGTTGGAAGGGACCTTTAAAGGTCACCTAGTCCAACCCCCCTGCCATGAGCAGGGACATCTTCACCTAGGTCAGTTTGCTCAGAGCCCCATCCAACCTGACCTTGAATGTTTCCAGGGATGGGGCACCCACCACCTCTCTGGGCAACCTGGGCCAGTGTCTCACCACCCTCAGTGTAAAAAATTTCTTCTTTACATCTGGGAAAAATCTTCAAAAACGATCAACCAACTTAGAAACCTGAACTGAATTTCAATGAGACATTGTAACTCATTCTTGAAACTGAATCTTGGGTTTCTGTGTCACCTACACGGTTTTGAAAGGGTCACCTTTGACTGCTATCACATTTTGCAGAATTTACAACCTGGGTGGGAGAATTTGCGGGGAAAATGAGATGCCAGTAAAATGAAAATGAAGGAAATGAACTGTAGAGAAATGTCAAGTGAATTGTTTCAGAATTTTCTTCCATTTCACTGTGTCTTATCTAAAAATTTGTATCAAGTGGAGCCCTTAAGTATTCATATTATCTTAACTTTCATCTGACACGAAGCAGATTAGCTAACACTAGCAAATTTAGTATGCAGGAAAATGGAAGAAGGATTTAAATAACAAATGTACGCAAGAATCACCACAGAAAACATGCTGAGAGCTGTTTTTACAAACTCTGCTCTGAGCTTTATAATCAGATGTGTTAATAATTCACCCAGGACTACTGCTTCTTGCTTGGCGATGGTACAGTCTGGGGCATGGAGTAAGGCTGCTCACTCCATGCTTCTTTGGGACCGCAGGTTACCCTCTGCCAGGAGCTGCTTTTGACCCATACCATTGCAGGTGTCTGCATGGTCCTCTGGTGACCACAGAGGCTCTGAGAGTCTTTGACTTCTAGAGCTGAAAACACAGACCTAGAGATCAGGGGTTTTTTAAATATTGACCTTGGAGGTATGCATGGGATGGGCCCAAAATTGCAAATGTGCCTATGGTGGGATCCCCCCTTCTCCCGAAACACCAAAACTGCTCTGTATTTTAAAGCTGAAGCACATCCCGCTGTCTTTGGGCTCTCTGGGAGTGCAGCAGTGAAGGTTTCAGACCTGGGAGTAACAGCCCGGGCTCCTTTCTTCCCAGCGCAGATCAATACGATGCTCGTCATGTCTCGTCTGTCTCCCAGGCAATGGCAATTATGAATCCTCAGCACGTTTTTGAAAAAAAAGTAGCAAGCCATTAGTTTAGGCCAAAAGCATTACTAAGCAAATTATGTTGTAGAGAGAAGGTGCGGCTTTCCTGGACACATATCATAACTCTCCGCCTTCCAAGGTCTTGCAGGTCCCCCTCAGGTTTGGTATGTGCTGGCTTTATTCTTTTTTTGAGCAAATTATGACTGTCTCTTTATGCAGTTTTCCTTCTTTGTACAGCAAGCTTCTTGAAGCAGAACAAGTGTATATATGAACATGTGGAGCAGTGATTTACATTAATTACTCCCTAAGTGAGTGGTTTCTCTCCCACTGGGCGATGTACATAGATGCATATGGCACTCGCTCCAAGATCCGCTGCTCTTTGAAGATTTCATGCTTCCTGCGCCACAGTCAGATTTGTCATGTTGGAGGGGATAAGCCTTTCAGGAACTGCTACACTGGAAAGAGAAACAACATATGCTAGAAATGCAAACACGCATCATTATATCTATTAAGGGAACTCTTGATGAAAAATACATACAGAATGAGTCCGTCATAGACTGAGCTTCAGCATCTTTATGCATTGTAGGTGAAAATGTGCTATCACCGCTTTGTTGATTAGTATCAAGACAACAGAAATTAGTAAACAACAAAAAGCTTGTTGTTTTCCAGAGCCATAATATAGTTCATTATTTTATCTTGGTTTTGAAGGGAGAGGGAAAAGGAAATTTAATGTCATCTAAACAGAGAGATGGGAAGCTTAAGCGTTAAAAAAGTCTTGGTTGTATTGAAAGCATTGCATGTATGCACTCATATAGGTATTTAAACGTATATGGTCTTTTGAAAGATGGAAAATAATTGATCCTGTGCCTTTCTGAGTTTTGAAAATGCACAACTGTCCTGGAAGTCTTAGTTGCTTTTGCATAAAAAAAGCCTCCTCCCCTGGCTGTTTCCACCTGAGTGCCCAGATTGGAGGTGTGGGTGGCTACCGGCCACTGCGCTCTCATTATCTGATCCGCCCGCAGCGACCTTTGGAATAGCATCATTATTGTTCTGAACGTGGTACGGTGCTGCAAATGCCCACCATGCTGCTCTGCCTTCTGCGCCAGTCACATTCGTTGTGTCTTTGTTGCATTTGGCATACCGCGTGTTTCTCGTTTTCCATTTGCAATAGGAGGCACTCTGCTCTTCCTCACCCAGCAAGAAGAGCAGCAGCTCGTGGACTAGTTTTCTGCGAAGATCCCCACTGAAGACCCTCCTGGGTGTTTCAGGTATGACATGCCCTGCAGTAGGAGGAGGTGGCATGGCCATGCTGGTTGAGTGTTTTGGGACCCAGGACAGGCGGATGGGGTCAGCCCTGGCTCCAGTGCCCCAGGGCTGTGCAGGGACAAGGTCTGGGCACCACAGGAGTTAACACCACGGTGAGTGGCAACCAGCAAGTGCCTGTCAGGAAGAAAAATGTCAAATGAAACTCATTTTCTTCCGTGGAAAAGGGAAAGACCTCAAGGTCTAGGGAGCAAAAGAAGAGGTCACGGGCTTTGACTCAGTGATTTGTTAGAAAAGAGCCTCCGCGGAGCACAGACCTCGTACATCACCTCTGTGATTGAGCTGAGCATCACCTCCAAGCATGAGCTGTCCTGGCTCCTTGTTTCCCTGGCAGAAGGATATTACTCTTTTTGTGGTGGTGAACAAACTAGAAAATACCTCAGCTATCTCTTAGAGCACAAGTGTATGATTCTGTTTTTTTTATATATTCAGAAAGAAAATATTCGTTGAATAGCCTTGCTTTCTCTCCCTCACTGTTAATATTTGTTGTAAGCCCCATGCACTAATGGGCTCACACAATTCCTGTGGTTGCTTTTGTTGCTATTACACATAACCCCCTAAAGTCGTTTCTCTTCTATATCGTTGTTCCTGCTTCCAGAGACGTGTTTTCCCTCAATGTCACTAACCGTACAAACCAGCTCTGTGCTTTGCAGGCTGCTTGGAAAGGGGATTGGCACCGCACCTGGGAAGAAGCGTGGGATCCCTCCGCATCCCTACCAGCATCACCCATGAGTGTCAGAGCCTGCTACTCTCTCTGCTCTACATCCGAGATGCTGAATCGTGCTTTGCAGGGACTTCTCCCTTGGTAATTGATATGTATATGTGTACATATATATTCATAGATAGATTCTAACACACCTAGTGGATAATAGCAAGTGTTACATTTACTCTTTAAGGTCACTATTCTATTGTTCTTATGTTGTTTTGGTTTTTTTTACTACAAAGGCAATATTATCTAGGGACAAAAAAAAAAAAGAAATTGTGAAAAAATAAGATTTTAAAATTCTGAAGGGGAGAAGGGAAAAAATGCCAGTCATATTACTGTGACCTTGGTATATCCAACCTCTTAAGGTTCAAGGCTATGGAATCGAGGTCTATAAAGTAGAATTTTAGACATGTTTCTCTATTACTGTTAGCTGTGTTTTTCAACAAATCCATCTGCCTATGGATATCCCTCCTGGCTGGATATGGCAAGTCAAAAAAACAAATTGAATAAGAGTATAATCACCCTCCCTCCCCCATATCCATTTATGTTCCACATGTTCAAGGCCTGAAGGATCAGAGCTGGAGCGGTTTTTGTTGTGTTGCAGCACTCATTCACTTAGAGATAGAGGAATTATTTGCCGAGGGATGGAATAGTCCCGAGGGAAGACTCTCCCGTGGAAAGTGAATCTGTTTTGAATACCTCTATCAAAAAATGCCCACCAGACAGACGCAAAAAACTAGTTTACATCTATTTTCCACGGAAACAGACTCTGACTTGGCAATTGAGCACTACCATTTACTCTTTCCATCCCATTGATGTCTCCGGATCTGCTGCACATTTTTATATTTTCTCTGTCCAAGCTCGCAGTGCACAACGAAACACGCACTTTGTAACTATGACAATGTCTGAACGGAGTAATGTGGCTTCATAACGGAGGGTAAATAAAAAGCAGATGCAGACCTTGTAGATGAAAACTGCTGTCATGGTAGTTCTGAGTAGGCGGTAATGACTGACTAAACAGAAGTAAATCATTTAGCTTTTGCTTAAACTGAAAAACTAGGGAAAAACCCATAAAGTCTCAAACAAACAAGAATAAGCAGGCCTAAGAAAGGATTAAAAAAAAAAACAAACAGTAAAAATCCCAAAGACAAAGAGCTACCAATCTCAGACTGGGACTGAAACCCACTCTATGCAGTTGGGTGACAGCCTCCTTTGATATGAAACTCAGTGCTTGGTATTCTGAAACAAAGACCTAAGTAGCACTAAAGTTACTCTTAAAATGTCCTAAAATTAGTTAGTCCTAAACTAACTTAGGTGAGTTCTAAAATTAGTCTTAAGTTAGTCCTGAAATGTTAACTTAACCCATCATCCCTTTAGTGTGAGTGAAGCAAATTTTGAATGTGGATCATAAAAAAAAAAAAAAAAAAGTATTTTAATTTAAAACATATTTATTACAAGGTACTGCAAAATACAGAAGAACATCTGAATTGAGGAGGGTAGGAAAGACCAGAAGGAGCCAAACTCATGAGCTCAGTCCCTTCCTGCCCTTTAAAGGGGCTGTACCAGAGGAGCCTGGTTTTGCACAAATTCTCTTTTCCCTTTTGCTCTGTCATACAGAAGCTTTCAGCTGCAATGGGTCCAGATGCACATTGTTATTGGCATAGATAGGACTTGGACACTGCAGTCACCTGAGCCCATCTTTCCCTCCTTGTTGAGTTAGAAGAGACTTTGCACACTTCGAGGAGATGCGTGCTTATCTCAGGCGATAACTAATAATACTGTGAGAAAAAAATTCTGCTTGAATCAAAAAGCAGAATTACCTGAGCAAACTTTACTACAAGTGGGTTTAGCAGTGGAGTGTGTTGTTATTGCATTTCACCTGCTGAGATGGTGGTAAAAAAATGGGCTTGCTAACTGTCTACTAATAATTATGGAACATATTAATAGTTACCAGTGGATGGTTTAATTGCTTCTTACCTCAGCAAAAGAAATTTTACAAACCTCAGCCTGTTATTATTTATAAGACATTTAAAGCTTTTTCAGTGATCTCAGCAGTGAATTATTGCCCATGCATGGAACATGTGGAAGCCAGATGTGCTAATGCCCATCATTAGCGAAGCCCTATTGAATATTTGCATTATTGCTTTTGTTGCCACCCTCAGTTTTCCCACTTGGACATTAAAATCTGAGACCAGCTGTAATAATCTTTGAATGATGAAACTAGAGATAATGGCATTTAAAATGGGATTTTGTGAGCTATAGTAACACCGTTTCCTCTTTTTATTCGCATGTCTGTTTACTGAGCAGGTCAGATGCGTTGGGCTGCGGCGAGGCAGACAAACCCCACGCAGCCAGCGTTTATCGTCCAGACCATCACCCAAACCAATGCTTTTGCTGGCAAACTGGGGGGTCAGGAAGGCCAGAAATGGGCTTAGGTGCCAACCCTGGAACAGCTAACAGTGCAATCGCTAAACCAGCTACTTCGCACTCAAAGCATCGCTGGGTGAGCGGGACGTAGGGGAAGAGCCTGCGGGGGGGAGGATGGGTCGGGGATGCAGAGCAGCTGGAACAATTGCAGTTTAAAGTCACTCAGGGAAAAGAACACTTTGTATCTAAGCAATTAATTGCGTTTAATTCTGTTTGTACTCTGATTTAAAAGCTTTCCTTCTGGCTATCTCTGGTGCTCCTCCATGCCGGCTGGGCTCTCGTCACCTTCTCACCTCTCATCACGGGCAGGATGCTCCTCGGCACGGACCCACATCGTGCCATGCCAACCTGCCTCGTCCCCGGAGAAGGCTTTTCCATGGCACCGGGAGGAAGCCAGGCAATTTTGGTGCATGGCAAAAGGGGGTGTGAAGAAGGGAATGTCCAAAGGGAGTTGCTGCACGGCCCCTGGATGAGGTGTCCCCATGCCGCGTGGCTGTCGGCAGCGTGGCTCTTCCTTCACTCCTCTGCCCACACGTGTCCGTGACTCAATTTCACTTGCGCTGCTCTACTTTTTATGGATTTTTTGACTATGCACCAGTCAGAGCAGCAACTTTGCCTGCTTGGTGAAGCCTGGCAAATCAGGCCACTATATAATTAGCACAGTTTTTGAAAGGCTATGCTGAACGGAAGTTTTTTTAGATTGTAAAGGCAAGCACTTGAAGGTCAAATTCATATTTGTCCCTGCAACCTTAATGCTACTCCATACATTTCCATCCTGTGCATTGAATGGAAAAGATATCATGTGAGCATGTAATTACAGACTGTATTATAGCGCAATAATTCCCCAGCAAGACAGCTAAAGACTGACTGAGAGCTAATCTATCCAAAACCAATATACCAGTCCCAGCACAAGCTGGACTCAGGCCAGGATGTAAGCCAGGAACAGCTTCCGTGACACTGATTAATGCGGTTTAGCTGCTGATGGATGGAGAACAGACATCGCCTTTTATCCTTCTAGACCACTCTGGCGTTCAATCCTGTGCCACTTTCCTGCCTGAAAGTAAGGGCAAAATGTTCAAGAACATACCAACTCATTTTGAGCTTCTTTCCCAGGAAGCAGTGTCCGAAAATTGTATTCCTGCTACTGGGGCTGACCACGGAGCTCGGCAAGACTCAACTCCAGCCCAGGCTGGCCACCATCAGAGCTCGAATACCCCGTGTGCCATCTTGAACCTCTACATTGTTAAAACTGTAAAGATAGCCCTGCCCGAGGAAAGGATCAGCTCATACCTCTGTGGAGAACAGAACCGGGGTCTGTAGGAGGAAGCTGCAGCTGTGATCTAAGGACATACTGGTTATAATATTGCATGGTTTTATTATTTTAAGAATAATAAGGTAAGTGCTGAACTCCTGCAGTGCTATACATACACAATGGCCCTGACCTGTCATTGGTTTTGACGGCTTCCTAAAGAACACAACTGAGAAGAAGAAAACAGCAATCTTGGGCAACTGATGGCCCAGCCAGAGCTGAAAGGAGCGCGTGGGGACAAGGGAATAGGCATCTCCAAACTGCAAGGCTTTGTTCTCAGTAAATTTGAAAAACCTGCTTGGAAGAATGGCTTTAATAGCTTTTCTTAATCCCCGACCCAGCACTGATAATTCTCATAACGGAAAATAGGAAGGAGTTTAAAAGAAAGTGCTTAGTATGCAATTTCCTATGTTACTTAAAGTCTCAGACTATCAAGCCAAATTCAAAGCAACTTTGGGAATGTTAAGGTACTTTCAAAATAAGTGGATGTTGCTGCTATATTTCTGTCTACTGGATCAGCTAAACTGACAGCTAAACAGAAAATCCATTAGAAAATTTATATGTGTACTGCTGTTTGGAAGTTGGAAGAAAACATATTTTGATGTTTAGATACAAGAAGTATGATGTTCGGGGACTGGATTAATCCCCATAGGACACAGTTCATTCGCAGTACATCATGCAAGGACAGTCAGCTTCAGGCTCTGCTTTAATTTCCTGGTGAGCTCCACAGTAATATTTATTGTGCAGACAAAAGAAACTGCATCTAGTGAATATTTATATCAGAGAGGGAAGGATTTTTTAATAACTGATAGAACATAAATTCAGCAATAGGAGAATAGGAGAATCGAAAGCTCTAAGTAGGCGGATAGTTTTGTTGTACTTTCTAATTAGAAAGGAGTATAGAAGATAAGCATTATAGTCATGATTCGTTTTTATATAGATGGAAGAATGGGAGTTTCAAGCCAATATTTTGCAAAAAATTCCACCCAACATGCCTGCTTGTATTAGAACTAGTGTGATCAGCAGAAGTAGGGAGGTGATTGTCCCCCTGTACTCAGCACTGGCGAGACCACACCTTGAGTGTTGTGTCCAGTTTTGGGCACCCCAATACAAGAGAGATATCGAGGGGCTGGAGCGAGTGCAGAGGAGGGCAACGGAGCTGGTGAAGGGCCTGGAGAATAAATCTTATGAAGAGCGATTGAGGGAGCTGGGACTGTTTAGTTTGAGGAAGAGGAGGCTGAGGGGAGACCTCATCGCTCTCTACAACTACTTGAAAGGACATTGTAGAGAGGTTGGTGCTGGTCTCTTCTCACAGGTAATTAGCGATAGAACAAGAGGGAATGGCTTCAAGCTGCAACAGGGTAGGTTTAGACTGGACATTAGGAAAAAATTCTTCCCAGAAGGAGTGGTCAGACACTGGAATAGGCTGCCCAGGGAGGTGGTGGAGTCACCATCCCTAAATGTGTTTAAGAGTCATTTAGATGTGGGGTTGGGGGATGTGGTGTAGGGGAGACCTTTGTAGAGTGGGGTTGATGGTTGGACTTGATGATCCCAAGGGTCTTTTCCAACCTGAGTGATTCTATGATTCTATGTTGTAAACCACGCCACCTGCTATAGCCAAAGCATCTTTAGCGGTGTCTGTCATAGAATCACAGATGGTTTGGGTGGGAAGGAACCTTAAAGCCCACCCAGTGCCACCCCCTGCCCTGGGCAGGGACACCTCCCACCAGCCCAGGTTGCTCCAAGCCCCGTCCAACCTGGCCTTGAACCCCTCCAGGGATGGGGCAGCCACAGCTGCTCTGGGCAACCTGGGCCAGGGGCTCATCACCCTCCACCTAAAAAGTTTCATCCTTATATCTCATCTCAATCTCCCCTCTTTCAGTTTAAAACCATTCCCCCTCGTCCTATGGCTCCCCTCCCTGATCAAGACCCTCCCCAGCTTTCCTGGAGCCCCTGTAGGGACTGGAAGGGGCTATGCACAGTGTTGTCATGCCCTGCAGGCTACAGCCACCAGTCCCACCTGGGCGCGGAGGTGCAGGGTCGTACACCATCACTTGGGGCTGATTTCTTGAAGCAAAAGTTGAGAGTAACAAGGGGGATCGGACAGGGAGGGAGTAGCACACAAGCAAGCGAGCTCTTCCCTAAGCATGCCTACACCAAGAAGAAACCGTGTCTGGTAGGTATTTATTTTATAAGGAAATAGATTCAGGATACATAAAAAATGCAAAGATTTGCACTTCTTTGGCAAAAATTATAGTACTTTATACAATTTGACAGCATCGTGCAGTACCTGCTGCCTGATACGAACACAGTACTCCAGGACACAGTCAATGTAAAAAGGCCTCTGGTAAAGAAATAATAACAAATATGCACATTGAAAAGCACTTTAAATCCCCTCTGAGTATTGAGTAATCAAGATGAGTTGAAAATGGAGCAAAGAGCAGTATCTATGGTGTATTTTTAACAAAATTACTAGTTGAGAGAAAAATTTTGCCATTTGTTAAGGAAAAAGGTAATCACAGGCTGATGTGGGTGGAAAGAGATCTCCAGAGCTCCTCCAGTCCAGCCTCCTGCTCGGAGCAGGTCAAGTAGGGTCTTGCCCTGTTGAGTTGTCAGCATCTCCAAGGATTTTGAAAGTACCAGAAGGTATTGAAAGATTAGAGGCAGAAATCACTATGGTTCAGGCAATGGCGTTAGTATTGAGTGCCATGTAAACCGTGGGTTGGAAAACCATAGCTTGAGAATAAAAAGTACCATTGAAAATGTAGAAACCCACTGTGCCGCTTCCAGTTGGCAGCTGAGATCCATCAAGATCTCATTAATCAAATGCCTCCCTTACATATAAAACATGGGGGGCGGGAGGGAGTGAGGTAAATTGTGTGTATTTCTGAGCAACCATTTAAGAAAAGATAACAGGTGTTATGAAAAAAAATTACAATTGAGAATTTGCAAATATTGGGACCGTGATAACAAAATGTAGCTGATGGAGAGATCTGGCAAAGGGGAAATATCTCGTGAGAAGCAGCGTGAGAGATGGGCAGGAATTTCCTCAGCATGAGTAACCCCCTTAGCAGCAGGGACAAATGCACCAGAAATTATAGGTGTGTTTTTCCATGAGTTCCCGATACGGCTTTCACTTTGTTATGTCAAACCCAGCACAAGTTTGTGCATCGTTGTCAGGGAACAAAAATTTCCCTGTGTCCAGACAGACAGTGAAAAGCTTTTCAAATACTTCCTTTGCACTCTGACAAGTGCCAGCCCGGGAAACGAGCGGGAACGTGCAGCACGCCATGAATAATGCCATCACTTGGTCTTGCTCGTGGAGCGGTTGAAATGTGAACGTTAGCGATTGCAAATAAGGCGCAGTTGGGAGCTCACTGGTGGAACAGATGTAGAAATGTAAGCTATTGCCTCTCAGCTATTCATTTCCAGCCCTCAGCTGAGGCACGGTGACTAAGGAGCTCACCACCACTTGTAGCTGTTGCTCTGCGAAGTAAAGCAGATTAAAATAAACCTGTTCAGCGTCAGTTTGAGCTAATCTGATCTCCTTTGCAGTAGAGAATTTGGCAAGGTGGGTTTCCTGCATCCAGATGGATGGGTGGATGGATGGATGGGAACGGCTAGAGAGGGGCATCTCCTTACCCGTTGTAACCCCTCCACCAGGAAAGGTTTGGTGATGTCCCAGGAAGATGCTCAGACAGCCACAGGTCTGTGGGCATGTGGGACATGTCCTGTCCCTCCTAAGAGTAATGCCCAGGAGCCAAGGTTGAAGCCTTGCTCCATGTTCTGAGGTTGGGCTGCGAGGGGGCTCGGGCTGCCTCGGTGCCAGCCCACCTCACCCTTTCAGAAGAGCCAGGAGGGCAATTTTAACCCCCCAAAAGATAAAGAAACTCACTGGCAAATACTGTCTCTTCTCTTTCCAACACCTGCAGATTTTTCATAGAAAAAATGAATTGATTGTAGGAGAGAATAATATTATAAATCAAGTTGTATTTCTATTATAATGACAAAGGGAGAGCACACTTTCTATATACTAAATATATTCATGGAGTTATATTATAGTAACATTCCTTAAATTGATGATATTTATCAGTTGGGGAAAACAAATTGCTATATACAGAAGAAAATAATTAAAGGATAGGGAAGAGTAATAGCAGCATCACAGCAGTCAAGTCTAGCAATGTCTTAACAGAAATATTGATGTTCTTTTGGATGCGTGTCAAGGAGAAATGGAAAGATAGCGGGGCAATTTCTTCTACAGTTACAACTACAAAATAACTTTAAACACTCGCAGTCATATATACCCAGGATGAAATTCTGTTTCCAGCAGACTGCCTTGTCTTTGCTTTCTCTGATAGGAAAAAGAAAAATGGGTTACAAGGGAATTTTTGTTTATTTGTCTTTCTGAAAACTGGTGAGTGTCATCTATGCCTTGCTTAACCTAATGTATCACTGGGAAAAGGAGGAAAAAATACAACCTGCAGGTGCAGGGATCATTATGGCGAGGCCCAGTGGTGCTGTTACACTTATTTAAAGGGGCTATCGGCTTTTCCATCATTTCCCCTCCTTTTTCTTCCAGCTGCTAATAATTTCTCTGATATGTTTGTCCAGGGTGAAACTTTGTGTGGGAATTTACAGGTCAGACTCATTTCACGAAAGTGGATTGGATTCAGTTCCATATTCTTAAGGCAAGGTAAGGAGCGCACATCTGGGAACATCTGGAGTAGCAGAGGTATTGCAGCATCTGCATCTCCGACTCAACAGGAACGTGGAAGCGGGTGGGAGAGGCACATATCACCTCATTACCGGCCTGTCAGTGCCTAATTGCACAGCTGCAGCGCCGCCGAGGGTGTGCAGCATTGCATGTGCGTTCCCCTAATACACACACGTACCTGAGGTGCTTGATGGGCCTTTTATTACAATGCTGGAATATAGCACCGTTCCTAAAGCTGTCAGGGCTTATATTGCTCGAAAAATAATTGTCCGGTCTCTGAGGGCCTGTTAGTGCTTAACACAACAGTTTTTCTAGGTCATAATGTGCAGCACGACATTGATGTACTGCTACGGCACCTCGCCATGCCAAGTGCCAAAGCTGACTTCCGAGGCTCGTGTTTCGCTGGCTTTACTGGGGACTTACACACTAAAATTGTAAATATTAATGCAAAACCCACTCCCAGAGCTCCCTCTTGAAGGAGACAGTACTGATCACACCTCTCTAAATACTCGGGTCCCAGCACGATTGCATCGATGAATCACAGAATCATAGAATGGTCCGGGTTTGAAGGGACCTTAAAGATCATCGAGTTCCAACCCCCTGCCATGAGCAGGAATGAACAATGATGATGTTGGCATCACATTTTGCTGCCCGCTGTCCCCATCCTCCTCTTGCAGAGGATTCCCCCTTTCTCCAGAGGTGCCCGGCGGGCAGAATCGGGCAATTTTATACCTGAGTTGCTCTGGACCTGTCTCTTAATGCGGCTTTGCCCAATACCTACCCTTAGGAGCTCGGACGGGATATTGAGGCTTACGTAGTAAGTAGGAATAAGTGGGAATAGATAGAAAACTTCTCTCAAGTTTTTCTAAACTCTGCATACTTATTTTTAACTTCAGGTTCCTTTACAGATGTTCTTATAAAGAGAAAACAGCTTATTAACAGTAACAAAATGGAAATTCCCTCTGTGCAAAATAAATTTAAGTGATATACATTTATGAATATAAAATACTTGGTGTAAATCTATACTCTTTGCAAAAACAAATGTGCCTGTGTTATACATGAAACTAATACATTGCAGTCATTAAGAAATATGTAACATTGACATTAATTGAAGTGAAATGAGGGTGTGCTCGAACTAATAGAACTGAGGGAAAATGGGTGAGTTGGGTTTTGTAACTGATGGAGCTCCGTACTCTGTAGAGGAATAATTTCTGGGCATGCTGTGACTATAATTCATCACCAGCATGGTAAGCGGTGGGTTTTTGGTAACAGCATCTACCCAGAAGTAGGTTTTTGTTGTAGTTTCACAGAAATGGCTGTGTGCCCTCGTTACAGTTAGCACAGAACAGCAAAATTAAGTTCTTTGGTACTTACCGTAGTGTTACCCAGGCACGGTCCCTTACTGGAGACAGAGATGAACTAAATGACATGTAGCCCTTGGAGCAAATAAATGGTATGTATTTCTAAATTTTTCCACTTGTTTGAATGTGTAAGTAATATACTTCTTTCAAGCATATCTCTCTTTTTGGTGATTTCACATTTTTTATTGTACTTCTACTGCCCAGTACCATATAATATATGTACTTCTATATATAAGTATAATATATGTACTTCTACTCACCAAATGAGGACTTGCTCAGTATCAATATCCCGAATGTAAGGGAAGTATAACACGTCAGTAAAAAAATATTTATGAACTCTAATGTTTCTAGTGGGACATTTCGTGTTACTTTTCATACATTTGAAAAATTGCTGGCCTGACAACAAGTCTTGTATTCATAGAATCATAGAATCATAGAATCATAGAATCATAGAATCATAGGGTTGGAAGGGACCTCTGGAGATCATCCAGTCGAACCCCCCTGCCAGAGCAGGGTCACCTTAGAGCAGGTTGCACAGGAACGCGTCCAGGCGGGTTTTGAATGTCTCCAGAGATGGAGACTCCCCCACCTCTCTGGGCAGCCTGTGCCAGGGCTCTGCCACCCTCAAGGTTAAGAAGTTCCTCCTCGTGTTTAGGTGGGACTTCCTATATTCAAGTTTGTACCCATTACCTCTTATTAAGCGAAGTAAGGGTATAATTTTTTGCTAATGGATTGTTACGTTTCATTTACATATCTTTCCCCAACAATTTTATGCTTAAAAAATCATTGCCCTCTTGAATTATGTGAGGCTCTTTTTATTGTGAGGCTCCAGCAATTTGCCAGCCTCATGTGTGTAATTAGTTTAATTAGCGCTACAGCTTTAATGAGGGCATCAGTGTCTGCTCTATGCACTCTGTTCTTTAGTGGACAAAGCAAAAAATTGAGTTTCTTAATCATCCACAACTGAAGTACTGCAGTCCTTACAAGTCTTCATCCAGTGCCTGAACAGAGGGAATATATTTTGCCTTCTCTTAAAGCATCACACTCTTTATTTTGGCTACAACGTCTGCATCCATCTGAGCCGTACTTAGGAAATGTATATACACATTGGGTATGTTCAGTGAACTGGTTTTCACAGCTTTTAAAATACGTTACCTTGGCCTTTCAGGCAATCCTTAATTACTAACGGTACACAAAATAAACAGTATTCTTACTGTCTGCGAACGTGCCTGCGTAATGGATGGGGAGAAGGGGATGCAATGCGTCTCCTTAGTACAGGATGAGGATATTTCACCAAACCCAGTGAAAGCTTGACATTGAAAACAACTCTTGGGGAACTGTCAGGATGACAATAGAAAAAGCATTAACGATTTATCAACGTGCCATTAGCCCTGCGTGTTAGATCTGACAATGTACGAAGTCTGTAGATCATTTTTATGTCTCACAATAGAAATATTTGAGTGGGAATGGAAGCGTATGACCTCTAGGCTACATTAAACCAGTATTAAGAAAAAGATCATTATCTAAAAGGTACAAGATGATATTAATTCTGTCTACTTGTCCGTCTGACTCTGAGCCTCTCTGATTTGTTTATTCTCGTGTCACCTGGCTATCAATGCATAAACGCACGACAGAAGCTTGGGAACTCAAGCACAGCCTTAAGAAAGAGAATGAATTCTGCAGCAGGAACATCATAATTTTTAAAATAAATGGTGTTGGTTTTGTACTTCAGACTCCTCTTTCTGAGATGGTTACGGCCACCTTTGAATTCAGGTTTCCCCTTATAAAAAAACTACTTTGTGTCTTCTACAACTTTTAAGAGAAACAATTTTAAGCAATCACAACACACGCACATCCACAAAAATCAACCTTTTTCTCTTTAAAAGCACGGTTTTTTAAAAAGGAGACTTTCAGGAAGGAAGTTCAGCTGTTGCGGCTCAAAGGACCATGTTTTTACTTGCCATGCAAGTACCACAAGCGTGTTACCCTCCACACTTCGGCTGCACATGCCAACCTGTGCGTGGAGTTGAAGATCAGCTGCTTTCAAAGTGAAGCTCCATGATGGGCTTTTTTATTGCCAGGAAGGTCCCATCATCATCAAAGCACCACAGTGTGTCATCTTCAGTTTGCACGTGAAGGCCAAGCTGTTTTGGAAGATTACATTTCACCTGCAGATATTTGTAATAAAGAGTATCTGAGTGCTTCTCTTGTTTATGTGTTGACTGTAGCAAAACTCATATAGTGCTTAATGTTGTCTCCCTGCTCATCGCAGAGCTGGCGCCATCAGTCTGGGAGCCCATCGAAGGGAGAGATTTCATTTCTGGACTCTCTTCTGGCTCAGGCACAGGCTGCCCTGACAGTAACTGTTGTTTTCTATTGCATGCAGAGAAATGGGAAAGGACATCTGCTCGCGGGGGAACGGCTCCCAGGCTCCTACCACTTTGTTTTTAATGTCTGTGTTCACCAGCGGTTTCAATTTGTTTTATTTTAATCTCAGTTGATTGCATTATTCCATTGCATGTTGATTTCTAAACACCTATTTTTATTGATTTAAGCCAGCGAGGCTGTCAGAATAATGCAGTAATAATACGAGGAAACAACAATAGGTCTTCGTTTTGCTTGGCTGCAAAACAGCCTAATCTGGGAGCGTGCTGCAAGTCCTCGGCAGAACTGCCCGCCATGGTGCTACGGCTTGGCATGTAAATACGCCTTCAGACAGACAACCACATGGTCTGGTCTTCCCAGCAACGACAAAACTTCAACTAACGTAAATACCAGCTGTGCGCATTCGCCCCCTAATCAATCAGGCGGCGGATGAATGACTAACAGAAGGGAAACAAATACGAAACATAATATCTCGGGCTGCTCTCTGATGTGGTATGTGACAAGTCAGAAAACTTCCCAGACGCTGCTGAATCAAGCTGGCGTAAAAGCACCAAGGAGAGGAAACCTAGAGGAAGTTTTGCTCTTGCCTAACCAGCAGGGAAAATCACAATGAGTGGTTTTCCTCATTTCAGTATGGTTTCCATCATTGTGTATTCCAAACCCAGCCTGCTGGGTTTTTGTTTTAATTCCTAATTATAAATCTGGATGGTTTAACCACTGTTTCTTATCCTAGGTCAATCCAAGGGTGATAGTATTCTTGTTTGAAGGGGGAATGGGTCTGAATTGGGAGTTGTTATAACCCAGAATGATATTAAGCCGTTGCAGACCACAGTGTCGGCTGCTGGGGGAAATGAAATGAGCAACAGGTTTTTGAATCGGAGTGATCAGGGCCGTTGTGCTGCTCTACCCCAAGTTCCCCCCGCGATGGCAGTGGCGATGGGGGGGGGAATTTTGGGGGTGAGCTCCTGCCTGGGTGGCAGCTCCATGGGAGGAGCTCGGGGGAGGCTCAGCCCCCATGTTCTTGTGCCAGCGAAAAGCAAATGCAAAATCTCACCTTGTCTTAGAACTGGTAAAAATTATGTAATTGGAAATAATCCTATCATTATATACAATTATTATGGCTTTCTTTAATTTTTTCCTTGCCTTACATTATTTTGGTTAAAGGTTCCTTATGTGCTCGCTGGCAGCTGGGAAGGGTTTGATCCAGAAGAAAGCAGCTGTTTTTACAAGCACTGCGGGGCACCAACACTTCGATTTCAGTTCCAGCACCAAACAGCACAGAAGGACCAATGACCAGTTGTGCCAGTGGCGTTAACAGTGTGTTTCACATGGCTCTGATTCATATAAATGCTGGTTAAAACACAATGTTTATAGCAGTAGCCATATATATATATATATATATAAAATGCTGTGTAGAACAGCAAAACTAATTTACACTTAAAGGTTAGGATAAGAATTATGGCTTTATTTTGTTAAATTATATATTTTTTTTTCCCCAGGGAAGGTAGTATAAATTGGGAGAGATGCAGACGGGGAGATGCTGTGACATGCGTTTGGGGTTGCCGAGGGCACCTGCTTCCCTCCCCGGGGTTTTCCTGGGGTGTCCGTGCTGGGGACACGCACACCTTGCAATTCGGGGCGTAAAGACAGGGGAGCGGGGAGGGGATCCCTAAAAGTGGCTTAATAAAAGAACCACATCTGTGAACGGATAAATGAAGATTAGAGTCTTTGATTAGAGTCTTTGTCAATCAACTTTTGAGCGACACGTTGCAGGTAAGACCCGGGTGCCTGGACACTCTGGTTTACCCAGCGAGTGCTGTACAGATGGCGTTCTGTCAGTCGCTCTTCCAACAGCAGACGGCAACTTAAATATCTGTCAGGTGTTACAGAAATATGAATTATAGGTACAACCAGCGTTTTTTCCCTTCAATAAACATATGCAAGAAATGTCTTTGTCATTTTACTTAGTGATGCAGAATACAGGTAAGGAACGTGGTGTTATTATTTTCTAGCTGCAAGAATTAGGTTCAAACTTAGCAGTAGGAATGGGCAAATAAAATTAACTGCTTTATCTAACGGAAAACAAGAAATTTATACCAGAGTAAGTATAGTTCAACGGGTGTTTGAAAATTAAATTATATATACAATAGACCGTATTTTAGTTCAAAAAATTGTTTTAAAATAATGTCATATATTAAAACATTTAAACAGTAACTGTAATTAGATGTATTCAGCAGGACATGGAAAATGAACATGGAAAACATCGCTGCTCACGTGAAACCCGTAAGTGAGTCCCATTTTGAATCACTGCTGCAGCCCACGCTGGGATGGAGCAGCAGCACGAGGACGCTCAGTGTGCCCAAGAAGTGACGAGTGATGGGAGACACTGGGTCAGCTCCACAGAGAACATCAAAACACTCCTGTCCCCATCCTGGTGAGTGTGGGGCTGTAATCGCACCCTGAGCTGCGGTAAGGTGGTGCGGGTTACCCTGCTTCTGGGTTTGGGTGGGTTTTTTTGGAGGATGCTGCCACTGCTTTGGTGATGTGTAGCTAAATCTGGCACAAGGCTGGGAGCTTTGAGATCGTGTTTTGTGCCTCGTGAGCCCAGATGCATTTGTCCAATTTCTTACCCACAGGTCTCTGCTCATTGCTCAAAAATAAAAATTTAATTGGTATGCAAGAAATCAGTCATTCATGAGTGTCCATACTGAATAAAACAAAACAAAAATATTTAGGTTTTTTTTCATTTTTACAGGATTAATATATTTGTTGCACAAGTATTATCTTAATCCGGTAGCCGTCCTTCAACAAGTTATAAATGAGAGCAATGTCTTTCTGTCAATGGATTTTATTTAACCAGCTCAGATTATTTATCAGATGTTTGCAGTTCTGAGCCCCTAAGAGTAATAACTTGTCCAAATAAATTAACATGAGAAGTCCCTTGATATCCCCCAAATAATCAAATTCTTTTGTCAACAACATCCCCAAATAGTTTGCATTGACTTTAGCAAAAGTTCGTTAGAATTAGAGACTTATCATGAGGCACGACTCTTCCTCTGCCATGGGAGGATTGTTAATTTCCAAGTTAAATAATTGTTCTGTTAGGCAAAGGTCTCTCATCATGTTCTTCCTACAGCAAAAACTGGAAAGAAGAAATAAAAACTAAGATTGTAGCGTGAGATGCATCAAATGGGAAGCACCCTGACTCCCATCCTCCTTGGTTTCACAGCTTCCGTGAGTAACATCTTCAACCTTCCAGCAGCAAAAATTGCGGACTTGCATTTTCTCCTGACGGTTTAATTGCTGGGTGTCAGAAATACTGCGAAATACAGAAATCCTTTGCAAACGCAGTGCACAGAGAAGTATCGCGGCAGTGAGGAGCTGTGCGGGATTAAACCATCTAGCGGGGCTCATTTGCTGCGACTCCACAGATTGCTCAAAACAGAACCAGGTGGGTTTTCCCCCATTTTTCCTTCAGAGATCCTTGGGCAAACCAGTACACACAGGAACAGTAGAAATTTTATGCACGGGAAAATAGTCCAAAACAATTTTAATAAAATATTTGAAACTCCTAGAGGATCTTTGTGTTGAGAGTTTGAGCAGGCTGTAAATAATTGAAGCATTAACGATAATTTACGCCCCTGGGACGAGCTGTAGAGGATTACAGCCTCATGGAACCATTTACCTTGAGAAAAATGACAAAATTTCCAAGGACTGATGGTTCCTTGAGAGAAGATTTGAAGCAGAGTCTGCACTTGGCTTGAGCCTATCCGCTATCAATTTCAGTTCATACAAAGACATTTGCTCCGATTATTATTATATCCCTGCCCTTTCTTGCCCTTGAAGTATTGGCATTGTGGCTCTGAAGACAGATTCAATTAACAAACCGGATAGATGCTGACCTTTCCCAGATTGTTATTCTATCCTTGATTTGCTTTAGGGAAGAAATATTTCTTTCATGTAGGAATATGAAATAATAAATAAATAACCAACAATTGATTTGTAGTTTAAAAAAAAAAAAAGAGAGAGAGAGGGAAAGAAAGGAAAGAAATGACCTGGTCGAGCATGGACACTGCTATTAGCTGAATGGCGTCAGGGCTTTGGGCTGGGATCACTCACCGAGTGAGCTGCCATCCGTCACGATTAAAGACTTGTCGGAGGATTTCAAGAGTAGTTTCTCCAGGGAATCAGGGAACTTAGACAGCTTAACGCTTTTCGTGTTTTTGTTAACTTTGTGATTGATTTTCTGCAGAGCAACAAGGAAATTTTCCTTTTGTTGCTTTTTCACACCTTGCAGAGCACTGTCTCACACCATCACACAGAATTGGTGATGCAGGACAGGAGGGAGAGCAGGACCAGGACTGGGACCTGGACCAGGACAAGGATGGTGGGCAACAAATGCATCTAGGCAACAATTTTCTTCATTTATATTCATGTTTCAAAAAATGTTGGGTTTACACCTCAAAACAGCTTTCTTCCCTTCTCCACAACCCCTCCCCACCACGTACATGCTTGGGAAAAGTTCAAACAGTGCTTTGGCTTTCTTTAACAATGATGTAATTGTTAGACAGTATTAATGGTAGAGAAATTTTGAGATAAACCTGCTCAGCATGTAAAAATTTGTAATTATTGTTGTTATAATTTTAAATATAAATATTTATAATTACTATAGTTCTTTTAATAATTTCCAAGCTATCATGTTACAAATATTAAATTTAAACCTTTTTAAATATTCATCCTGAATCAAATGTAAACCTTTTTAAATATTCATCCTGAATCTGTTACTTTTTAGCTGACTACCAAGTTATTCTATCAATTGTGCCACTTAGACTGTCTTGTTGCTGATTTGTTTTATTTCTGCGAAAGTCACGTTAATTCTCGAGGTCAGATTTTTCTTCTTTTTTTGCAGTGCTTTGGCTTTGTGTTAGTGAGATGGATACCATGCAACCTGCTTCTCACATCCTTTTTGGGCGAGAGCTTTCAGGAGGAAAGCTGCAACCCATGGGCCGTACGCCCTGGTCTCCTGCTGGGAAGCTCAAGCCGAATGGGGAGGGCAAACCAAGGTGGGGATTTTGCACTGGTAGCCCAGAACATGTTTTTTATGGACCATTTGTACAATGCTTGTTCATTTAAGATTATCTACACCCAACCAATCTGTTTTTATACAGCAGGGTGTTGGACAAAATGTGATGGCGTCAGCTGCCATCTCCTAGTGTTCTTATATTTTGGGAGCACTCTGACCAAAAGGACTTTTATTCATCCCTCTTCCTTGCCTCCTTAAGTTCCTTGAATTCCCCGCTTTCCATTTTCTGTCTGTCCTTTCCTGTCTGTTTTTCCATCCACTTTTAGCAAGTAACAAAACCCCATACTCTGTTACACAGTGTTTAGCACTTCCCTTCCTCAGAGCCAAACTTAATCATTGATCTCCTGGTCGTCCCCACCTCATCCTGGTGTCCAGATCATGGCTTGGAAAGAAGAGGTGAAATCTTCCTGCCAGTCGGAAACAGACTATAAAGGTTAATAGTTCTACAAAAAACTGAGACCAAAAGATTTCTATCTTGGACATTTCCTTCATGGTAGATGAAGGAAAAGGTCAATTTTACCGTTAATTCATAAAAATCTTTCTTTCTAGGTGGTGGAAATTGTAAAACCTTATTATACCTGCAAAAAGCTGAGACCAAAAAATTTCAATCTTGGATGTCATGGTCGATGAAAGAAAAGGTCAATTTTACCATTAATTCATAAAAATCTTTCCTTCCAGGTGGTGGAAATTGTAAAATCTTATTATATCACATTACTGTAACCTTAGGTTAAAGTACAGTAAAATCAGAGAAGTCTTTGCTGGAACAGAAGGAATTAGGTGTTTCAGATCATTCTGCTTTGTATATCGCCGGGTACTTGCACAGGGGCAATATTATAGAATGCATCGTTGCTTACATGTGGAGTATATTAACTGCCTTCCCACTTCCTATTTTATTTGTTGTTGGCTCAAATGATGTTTGTTCTTAAACAAGCCCCCAGGGAACCGAACACCACCAGCTCACAAGGTACCTGGTACTGCAGGTCCAGCGACGGGGCAGCCCAGGAGGGTGGGGTGGAGATGTCAGGAGTCCTCCTCCGTCCTCTGGTGGGTCCTGGGTTGGAGGAAAGTGTCCCCCTGGGCCTGACAAATAGAGCCTGGTCCACCAAAGGTGGAGGTGTTCCTGCAGCGCTAATGACCTGCCGCAGGAGTTGTGCGTTAACTTGTCAGTCCATGCCAGGTTTAAGGCACCTACCGCTACTAAGAGGCAGAGTGACAGATGTACCGTTGTGCTGTTTATACCAATTATAATACCTAGATGATCTTTATTTTGTGTGCTGCTGAAAATCCATTGATCACCTAGTTTTCTAACTTGATGCAGCCTTACAGATTTGATTTATAAAAGAGATTTATTTTCTGTTTTGACAGAAACTGCAGACTTTTCTGCATAACTTATTAAAGTATAGATTAAAACTGACATGTTGATTTGTTACTGACTTTGAGGATTTCTTTCTATGCCGTTTGCCTCCAGCATTTAGCAGTCCACTGAACACATACCTTGTGCGCGAATCCTTCTTTTTTCAGTCCTGGGCCTCGTTCTAGCATTATTCATGCTGCATTCAACCAATAAAGAGGTAACCAGAACGACTGAGTTTATGCCAGCAAGTCACAATAAGCTGTGCATTGGCAAAATATTTAATCACGCTAAAACTGGATGCTGGGCCCTCCCACATGGCTTTATTTTGGCATTGCAAAGTGCACATTTTTTAAAGGTCAGAGTTTCTGATTTCCATATTCTTCTGTTGCTTTTTTTTCCCCCTGAGAATTCAGTTCCTTTTGTTAGTCTGTTATCTAATATTTCACTACCAGGACTTCTGACCTTTTCTGCAGTATTTTTTACCTCTGTAAATGAGCTGTCCTGGCTGCGTATCAGTCTCATATGCACACTCTCATACACCCATTCCTGGTTGTCCGAACAGGAGAGGAGGAGGCAGGTTGGATGGGGGTGCCAGGAGGAGGAGGAAACCACCAGCTCATTTTCTGTTTCCTTTCAGAAATCCCTATAAAATGCCTTTTCTCTTGACCAGTTCCAGTCCCCTGGTTTTCAGCATTAATATCTTTTCTTTTCCACCTGCTTTCAGACCCTTGTTGCTGCATCACCCAGCAAGGCTTGTGCTTGGGCTCCTCTCCAATTCCTCGCTGTTTCGGGCGCTGCGAGTGTCGGTAACTACCACCCTGATGAAGTCACGGGCAGTTGAGAAAATCCTCATCTCAGACATTTCTGGGAGGTAGAGAGACACTGTTTTCTTCTACCTTACATTAAGGAAAACTGAAGGAAAGTCAATTTGTTTTGAGAGGTTTGGCTGGGGAAGGAGACCTGGGGGGTCAGGGCACAGGAGGGAACGTGTCTCCCAAGTCCCCAGCTAACACCGTGGTAGCTGTATCGATTTTCCTCATCATTGTCACCTGCAGAGTATTCTTATAAGCAGTACAGTATGACAGGAAACGATGTTATAATTTTCTTCTCTTTCTTTTGCTTCCCATCTTCCCCCCAAATTAGGGAGTTGTTCAAATCTGTCTCCCTGGGATTTCTGCAGATCTCTAAAGCAGTGAATTAGCTATCGACGGAAATTAGAGACAGAAAAAACATGTATTTATAGATCACATAATCTATTCTCAAGAAAACAGAAAATAAATTACAGTTAAGTAATTTTCCATTTCTCAGATATAAAAGAAAGACTATAAACCTTACAGGTATTAAGATGACCATTCTCAGATCGAAATGACTGACACTGCAGTACTTTCGCAAATGTTATGTGTTTTCTGATGAATGAGTATGAGCAGAAAGGAAAATTAGAAATTTGACAGTCTAGCACCGGCAGTGTTAATTTTCTACAGTTTTGTCATTTACTTGCAAGAACTTAATATATTTCTTCTATAGCTTTATCGCTCCTTCTTCTATCAAAGCTCTATAGACTATAATATTCTGCTCAGTGAACTGAAATATCTGTCAATATAAAAGCAGCTTCTCATAAAAGCATTGGGAACTGTTATGGTATATTGTTATGTACACTAGTATTACCTAAGGAAACATTTATAGGTTTGAAGAATAGACATTTTCTAGAGCAAACGGAAAACAAAACTTCTAAATTAAAAATATCCCTTTTCTTGATTTAATTCAATAAGATATTTCATCCTCTAACAAAACTCATATGCATAGGGGGGGAAGAAATAATCTCTTAATGAGAAACAAAGAAAAGAAAATACTTTTGAGGTGTCTGGACTCACCTGCTCTGATTTGTCTCCCTGTCTGTAAGACTGAAGCCTCACCTCCTCGCCTTGACGTGATTTTTCCACTCCCCGGACAACATCCAGGGATCACGCACATCCCGGCCAGCCCCACAGCCTTGCGAGGACACCGCCGTACTGCTTTTCACCCTCCGAAAAACAGGTTAGAATGGTAGAATTGTTTTAGCTGGAAGACACCTTTAAGATCATCGAGTCCAACTGTTAACCCAGCACTGCCAAACCCACCACTGCCCCATGTCCCTCAGCACCACGTCTGCCCGGCTTGGAAATCCCTCCAGGGATGGCGACTCCACCACTGCCCTGGGCAGCCTGGTCCAATGCTTGACAACCCTTTCCGTGAAGAAATTATTCCTAATGTCCATCCTAAACCTCCCCTGGCACAACTTGAGGCCATTCCCTCTTGTCCCATCGCCTGTTCCTTGGGAGAAGAGCCCGACCCCCCCTGGCTACCCCCTCCTTTCAGGGAGCTGCAGAGAGCGAGAAGGTCTCCCCTCAGCCTCCTTTTCTCTGGTCTCATCCCAGCAAACAAAGCATTTTTGTACTCTTTGGAAACCTCCAAGTTTCATTACTTTGTAAAAATAAACCTTACATATTGGTAAAATGGCGCGCAGGCTGCTATACCCAGGTCAAAGGGGAAGCGAGCCGGGCAGCGCTTGCCAAATGTACCACCTTCCCTGCCCCAGCCCTCATCCCGAACACGGATCGGGAGGAGGCTGAGGGAGGAAAAGCAAGTCAGGTTAAATGAAAAAGCCTAAGGAGCTGGCCTGTAATTTTTTTTCCCAAGGTCACTATTTCGTGCTTGAACACTGGTGTCAAACGTAACCACCTCCTTCATGCTACTTACACCATATGGGCCATCCGTTTCTTGCGTGGCGTGACCCTAAGAGAGCTTCATCTCTGGGAGAGCTGTCAGGCAAAGAGCACCAGTGCCGGGTGACATCTCTGTGCAAGGCAAGCCTGATGAGCGGCTCTGCTGTGGTCGCCTTCACCGCAGTCTGAAAGAGGATGAAACTTTAGGAAAAAGTTATAAAGGATGTGGATAGAAAATAGAGAGTGTGTTGGGGAAAAGTCTGGTGGGAGTCAGGGCCACGTTGACATTCATTTCAGTAGAAATTGGGTTACTGCTTGTATTTTGATTCTGCTGCCTGTGATAACATAGTACACACTATTTCCATCTGCTTTTTATTCCAGTTCACACATTTCCAAGTTTTTTGGGTCATTGAGTTTGTTCATGAGTTTAACAACAGACAGTACCGTGTGCACTGTAAATATTAGAACTTTACCGAGCAGATAGCTATGGTGTGAGGCTGCTGATATAATGCAAATATGCTTATTACTGTTAGAATTTCAGCCACGGAAAAGTCCAGACATTATCATTTTGAGAAATGGGGTTTTTTTTCCATCTTATTTACAGCGCATGGTTCACTGGTAAAGACTGTTAGGGCTGAAATTACTAAAAGAACTCAACCTTCCAATATGTTTGAAGACATTCCCTGAATGAAGCAGAGCGCACTCATAATAACGGCAATAATAAGTTCATTGCAAGGCGTCTTCTGGAAAACTTGACAGTACTACAGAAATTATGTGCAGAAAATGTTGGCACTCCCATCTGATTTAATATCAGCATTCTCTACCCTATGTCATATTCATAGAGAGGATTGTAAATACAGGCGTGTGTCTGTCTGCCCAGCTGGTTTTTCAGCAGGGGCTTGGGGAGACCCCGGGGGGCTTGCGGGGCGGGGGGTCCTGTGCCTGTGCCGGCTTCGGCACCTTGAGAATACCGAAGCCAGGCGTTCCCATCAGAACTGTGCTCTGCCACTGATCTTCATTACCAAAATTGCCGAGCAATTTAATTGGCTGCTGCCGCAGTTTCTCCCCTCTGTCAAACACAAAGACTGGGACCTGCATGCTGCAGCTACTCGGCTCAGGGACGTATTGACAACAACTAAAATATTTGTCAATTTTTTTTTTTTTTAATTGGGAAGCTCTGAAAAGAATGTCACATCTGCATGTGGAGTGAAAATTATTATAAATATATAATCTTTTTAAGGTAAACTCGAAAAAAATACTTATATCTTAATGCACTGGGAATTAATTTAATCCTATTATATGTAATGCTGTAGATGTACTTGCAGCAATACATTAACAGACCATTCAAGCACTTTAAGTGGACATGACTCTAAATACTCAGGTTGGTGACCTGAAGTGTTTTCATTTTTAACATGGCTTAAACTGCTGAAGTATGCTTGAAACGAGGGCATTTATTAGTCCTTTGCTTTCACAATAAGTTGCTTAACATCTAATCATGGGAAGAGACAGAAATAGCCAATTAGAAACAAAAGGCAGCTGAAATTAAGAGTTTACAAACAAAACCACATACAGAACCTAACGCAGACCAGCAGCATTTTTCCTGGTGGACTGAGAGTACCTGGAAGGGCACTTACCTAATGCCGAACATCGCTGGGCATTTAAATTCCTCATCTGCCATCAGCGCAATGGGTGGGATAAAGCCTTTGGCTGTGCTGTTTGGGCACCTGGAGCAGGAGCTGCTCTGCCATGTGCAGAGGACCTGGCCAGGAAGAACCTGCCAGAGCATGAGATGGAGCATCTTGCAGTGATGCTGGGTTTTGGAGATACCCAACATGTAAGAGCAAAGCTGGACTGATAACGTACCATGTTTGCTCTTTCCAGCTTCTCCGGGAGCCCTGATCAACCCTTGTGCTGAAGATTAACTCCAATATGTATAAGACATAGAAAAGGAGGTAAGCAAGGTTAATGAATATGAATATTGGTAATATTAATAATTAGTAATATCGGTAAAAAACAAGATTACCACAGTCACACCTAGTTCAGCCTGGGTTTGTTTCCCTGATATCAGTGGCATTCAGGAAAAAAAAAAAAAAAACGAAACAAGAAAGTGTCAGAAAGGTGAAGAGTTGTCACATATAAAAAGCTATTTGAGCGTAGCAGAAAGAAGCAGCAGTCCTTATAACAACGTCTTGGGTTTTATTTTTTTGGACAGAGCTATCAGCTAACCTCATCTTCATTTAAAATAAAGGTAATAACATAATCCAAAAATGCAAGAAATTAAACACCCAGGTGCCATTTGTTCATATGCAGCCATACGAAAAATGAGCAATAGGGGACATGTGTCTCCAGGCGTGTACTCCAGACCTTTGCTGGACTTCTGTGTGTTTTGTGTGGGACTGTCTAGATATATGAAATTATGCCTGCCGTTTCCTAACGCTGAGTTGTAAATGTTAAACCCGCTGTCCCAGCAGAGCGCTTGCTCTGGTGACAGAAGCAGTGGAGGGAATGGACCGTTGACATTGATGAACCCGGCCTGTGCATCAGCGCTATCACGTAAAAACTGCCATGTGTAAAGTGATGTGCTTGCAACAGTCAGTTTTTACTATTATCTCTCAGTTTCTCTTGAATGCACGTTATTGAGTTTAATCAATGAAATGAATTTGCTAATGAACTTGTTAATAAGCTTGCCATAGTTATTGTTGGGGGTTTTTTTATGTTCCTTTTTTTGGTTAGTGTTGTTTCCATATAAAAAAAAAGCTGCTGCAGCTGTTTGGCCGCTTGGTTTTTTCACTTTAGGCAAATGATGAGAATAGGTTCGGTTACAATTGCTTTATGTAAAGAAAAGTTAATAGAAATTTTAGTAGCAATATCAGCTTCAGAGAATTTGAGCTCATGACCTTTGCATTCTAACGAAGCCAATTTATCTGCCAGGCTGGCAAGCGTTCATTCCCAGTCACGGGGATATTCAGTTACTGTCACTGGGAGAACAGTTTTGGAAGAATTTAGAAAGGTTTGCTCCAGCTCATTTATATGGAGCTCTGTGTGTCCATTAGATACGTCTAGCGTTACACAGCATGTCCTGAGCATTGGTCACAATATCAAGGTATATATAGAAAGGCTTAATACGCTTAATTATCTATGAAATATTTGGGAAACACAGACCTAATTTAGGGCATTCTCCTGAGTTTTGGAGTGAGCCCTGCCCTTGGCAGCACAGGGAGAGCTGGGCATCACAGAAGCGTTTCGGTCCCCAGGATACTTTGCCATCATTTGCATCTCCTACCAAGGAACATTAAGCCAACACCATGGGCCAGTCCTTTCACAGCACGGGTGCGAGGTCCCAGGGTTAATACTCTTCACACCTGGGTTTGCACCGTGTTTACCTTGCACATGTGTTGTGAGTATCAGCCAAAATCCCTGTAGCCTGCTGTGTGCCTTCACAAGCCCTGCCTGGGCACGCTGGACTTTCCCACGGAGCTTCCAACCTGCTCCTGGAGCACCAGCCCTTGCTCAGGTCCCTCCTGCCTGTGATCCATCACCCTGTCCCTGGTGCCACCCGTTAATTCCAGAGCATCAGAAACTTGCCCGAGGAACACTGCTGCCCTGCTTCAGTATGCCCTGGGACTTCTCCACCGAATGATACATCGTGATGGTGAAGTGAAAGAGGATAGATTCGAACTGAAAGAGGGTAGATTTAGATTGGATATCAGGAAAAAATTCTTTACTGTAGGGGCGGTGAGGCACTGGAACAGGTTGCCCACGGAGGCTGTGGATGCCCCATCCCTGGAGAGGTTCAAGGCCAGGTTGGATGGGGCTTGGAGCAACCTGGGCTGGTGGGAGGTGTCCCTGCCCAGGGCAGGGGGGGGGAACTAGATGATCTTTAAGGCCCCTTCCAACCCGAACCATCCTGTGATTCTGTGATGTGATGAGATTTCTTTGACTGCAGCCTGTGTCCTGGTGAGGGTGGCAGCAGTTTCTGGCCTTGACACGCCATCAATGTTCTATCAGAGCACTGGAAAAGGGGAAGCTGACTGCAAAAGCCTCCACGCTGTTAGTACAGCATCCCCGGCAACTCGCAGAAGGAACCAAGGCTCTCAAAAACCTCTGTGCGCTAAAACCTGCTATCAGGGTGCTGCACAGGACATCTCCCTTTCCCTCATTCTCAGCAAATATTGTGGACCATCTTTTGCTTGGCAGAAACATGAAATTCACTCATGGAAAGGAGAATTGTTATAGTAGATGTAGTAAACAGTTTTATACTCTCTTTGTGTTCCATGAGTATATACAAAGATTTCATTAGTGTTTCAACAACGAAAAAGGAGTATTGGACACCCTAGTCAAAATGGAAATGGACTGGGTACAGCTTACAAAAGAGGTTGGATGTCTGGCAGAAAAGCATCTCTAGAGGAAGCACAGGCAAGCGCTGGGAAGGACTGCTGGGCAGGGCTGAGGTGGTGGGGAATGGCTGTGGATGGGTTTTTAGAAAACAAATTGGGCACACATCTGCCGGGAGTGACACAGGCAGCACGTGGTCCAGCTTGGGGTGCAGGGTGGCCCAGAGGATCCCTGGAGCTCAGTCCCTGCCTTGCTCTCCCTGCCTGTCATCGGGCATTTAACACCTGCAAAGAGTGTTAGAAGAGGCAATGGCACTTAACTCAGATATGAATGTAATGTAGGCATGAGATGAAAAAACTATATGCTCTGAAATTCATTCCATCATTTGAGATGAAAATGATGCGTTTTGGCCAGTTGCTCATCCTTGCCCTGTGCACCTCCCAACACGGGCAGGCACCTGGCCCCGTCCCAGGGACCAGGGCTTGCTTGATTTCTGACAATGATGGCATTAGAATCATAGAATCATAGAATTTTCTAGGTTGGAAGGGACCTTTCAGATCATCAAGTCCAACCATCAGCCTCACACTGCCAAACCCACCGCTGCCCCATGTCCCTCAGCGCCACGTCTGCCCGGCTTTGAAATCCCTCCAGGGATGGCGACTCCACCACTGCCCTGGGCAGCCTGGTCCAATGCTTGACAACCCTTTCCGTGAAGAAATTTTTCCTAATATCCACCCTAAACCTCCCCTGGCGCAACTTGAGGCTGTTTCCTCTTGTCTTATCGCCTGTTCCTTGGGAGAAGAGACCGACCCCCACCTTTTTACAACCTCCTTTCAGGGAGCTGTAGAGAGATTAACCCGAGGGTTAGATGGCGTGACAGTCTGCCAGCTCGGGTTTGCTCATTTTCAGGAGGTTTCAGCTTCTCACCCCTTTCTAGAGGCGCATTACAGCAGAGTCAGTGTGCGACAGGACACAGCCCTGGCACAAGTGCGATGGGGTTGCCTCATGCCGTGGGATGGCCCTGGAGCACGGGCTGCTGCAGAAACCTTTCCTCGACTCCTGGAGCAAGGGCAAGAGCATGCTCACGCCAAACCTGCAAAGCCAGAGCTTCAAATTGTTTCCCACTGAGATCAGAGCAGTGCAATAAACTGATTTTCACTTTGTTCCGTAGGAGGAGTCACTTGCACTGTACCTTACCCTGACTGTGCTAAGTACTTCCTACTCTATTATCATTGTAATCAACATATTTTACAAAAAAAAAAAGGCATACCCTTTAGGATGAATATGTTTGGGGTTTTTCTTTTGAACCCTGCAAATCTATCAAAGAAACTATTTTATAATAAACTCATAGTTGCCTGTTAGGCATGGGTGAACTGGACGGTTTCATTTCTATTCTGCCAGTGGATCAGCAATGGCCAATTTCTAGCCAACACAACCCAGCAATTTCCATTTCTGTGCTGACCTGTAGGCTGGGCTTGGGTTTGGCTGATGTGCCAAAGGTTATAGAAAGCTTTTGGGGCCAAATCAGCCATGACAATTTCAGACAAAATACCATGATCAAAAGATTTCCCCCACTCCTGTTTGCAGGTCTGCACAGTCTTCAGAGATAAACTGGATCCTGGCCACCCGCATGAGTATGTCGGGGTTGAGAGCTTAAACATAATACCGAGATGGCTTTGGAAATGCAATGGGAGAGCTTGACAAACTTTATGTTGTGTTTGTTCACCTTCAGCCGTCCCAGGAGGACTGCATGGATTCCTACGGGCTTTTTCATATGCACCGGACAGCTGTCCTTATTTATGACACCCTTTTTTAATGTTATGAGGTTTCAACCTCACACATCATAAAGCTCAAATTAAAATGTGTGCCTCTGAGCTTTCACACAGTGTGTGCAAATGCCATAAAGTGAAGTGGGAGATGAGCAATGATATCATCCTGCGTTCTGCATCACAGTTAATGGTAACCCAGAGTGTATCCTGACAGGTTTTATCTCACACCGTATGTATAACATTTTGAAGAGCATCCTTTAATGTTCCTTTACACCAGGTTAGTTTAGATTAGGATCTACAGAAACATTAAAAATGGTTGATATCTATATGCTCTTGATGTCCCTGACACAACAGAAGAATACTTCCCGCTCGTGGCAGTAGAATTTGAGATAACTCACTTTCAATGAGACAGCTGGATTCACATCTCAAAACCCACAGCTCCACTTCTCTCTCCTTCTGCTTTCACTGCTGACAAAGGAGCACAGACACAACAGAGCTGAAATCTTGTCTGGTTTGGGCTAATATTTGGGGTGAAGCAATAGGTGCTGCGGGTTGTAAGGTTGTAAACTAATGTCTTCATAGAGAATATCTTGCTCAGCACCTCATTTGTGTTGTTTCGGCTTCACCACGAGCCGTGGAGGTGTTGGAGGCAGCAGGATGGTAAAACCAGTGTCCCTGAAGAGAGGCAGTTTCTAACGCATATGAAGCTTCAAAGGTGAAAGATGAACCCCACCGACATCTCCTAGGGCAGATATTATTGCCCTCCCAGAGACAAAAAATGCTCAGCTTCAAAACACCCCGTGCATGTGAGCATTGCCCTGGGCATGGCTCTGCCTCTGCTCCATCTCATCACGGTGGCTACCGGGAGCAGATGAGGATGAGGGAGAGGATGCTCCTGGCGTCTGCATTTTCCCAGCACGTTGACAATCCCACCAAGCAGCGGCAGGTCCATGATGGATGGAGTGTGGTTTCTGTGGCGAGAGTCATGGCGATGGGCGGGTGACCTCTGCCAGGCAGCACGGCGTGGGTGCTGGTAGCGGGTGGCAGTGCTGGGACACAACGGGCCACCTCGTAAGTAGCATTCACACATATTACGCTGCTCTGTTACTTTAAGTGAACACCATTATAAATACAGGAAAAATGGAGATGTTTATGGAAGAAATAAAAACCAGGGAGCTGGGGAACAAAAGAGCTTTCACCTTGCAAGAAAGGAGAAGAGGAGATGGATTGGGAGCTCATTTTTGAAGGTTAGGATGGTTTTCCCTTTCCTTTTGTTTCTCCCCCTTTCATTTCAATGAGAATTGCACAGAATAATAATCTACTTGTTTTGTCTGTGTGATAATTGCGTTGATAATTTGGTATGATTTAAATAATCAAATTCAGAGTGTTTTGTATGTCAAAGTCTGAGAAAAGGTTTTCTTTAATCTCCGAAGATGCATATTCATGATGCCATTATATATATAGCTAAAGAAATTACAGTACCATTGTCTGCTTCAAACAAGTCATCCACTGCCTGCTTTTAGAAAAAAAGATGAAACAGTCAAAACACAAGATGATTGATTTGTACTTTCAAAGTTCACCTCCTCTCACTTTGGTAATGGATTTCTTTATCTATCAACAGCTATCCTTGTCGTTTAACGTCCGTCTAGCGCAACCCATACTCAGGTTTAAGTGTTGTGTCAAGCAAATTCATGCCTTGATGTTTTCCTGCCATCTCCAACTCGTGTTTTGCTCTGGCCACCACCACAGAACAGGTTCTCGGTGTGCTCACCATGGGTCTTGTGCCCTGTTCTTGTGCTGTCCTGGGCACCGAGCTCGGGACACAGCCGGGGGGGCCGTGAGCCATGGGATGTCCAAGCAGCTTCCTCCTCCACTAGTCCTTACTGCTGGCCTTCAGCTGGCAAATGCAGGAGCCCCATTTTGTGCGTGACTATTCATTTTCTAAGCATGGGATATCCATATTTTCTAGATTTTTGTGTGCGCGGTTGGAGCCACGGATATTATTAAATGAGGAAAAATAACGGTTGTAAGAAAGAACGTAAGAATGGCCCCACTGCAGACTGTGGGAGCTGCGGTCAGGGGATGTATAGACGAACAGGCGGGAGACACCTCGTTGCAGTGCACAAGTGAATGAACCCATGACAAGAAGCATCTCAGATTTTTATGACAGTCTGTTTTTGTATTGGATTTGAACATTTGCTGGATCAAGATTTAATTAATTTATTGTACAAGACAATGAAAATACCCTAAGAAGCATCTTTATGGAATAGCATTTGCCTTTGGAGAGAAAAAAAAAAAAGGCTATTCTAGAAAGATGAATATTAACATATCACAGGTCAAATATCTGTAATTTTGTTGAGTTTAAAATTTAATCTGTTATGTATTACCATGCATTAATACTAAAATGCATTTGTTGAGCAAAGTAGCCACGGGAGAGCAAGTGACATATATGGGGGAGACAGAATTTAGCGGCAGCAAAGCCTGTGCTTTGTGACACTTCTGCGGTCACATTTGTGGGACAATGGCAATGCTGTGCCCTTTTCAAATCCACAACAGAAGGTGGAGAAAATTTCACGAGACGTGGAAAAATAAAGTTATTTTCCATGAAAATTGGCTGATATTTGAGTATGAAAATATTATATTGAAATTGGTTGAACCAGCCACAGACAAAGTTGAAGAGACAGAAGAACCCAGCTGAGAAAACCAGGTGTATTACAGATGGGTGAATCATTTACTGCAAAATCTGTGGTTAGCTATTTTGGATTCTTTTGTTCACAAATTGTCTTGAAGTAGCTCATGACAATTTCTCAATTATATGTGCTTTAGCTACTACGCCAGATCTTTGGAGATCTTGTTGTATGTGCTATGAGATGTTTGCAGTCTCGTGGATCTGGCAGGATATTGGTAGATATTTTTCTTTCTGTCCATTGGAAATTGTAAAATTTAGGCTTCCTGCATGAACAGTTTTACATACACTTTCTAAATGGATTCACCATTATTGTTATTTAATGTTTGTGTATACCAATGCTCAATAGGAATTGGATTAGAATTCAAATAAAAGAAACACAATTAAAACATGTTTTCGCAAGAATGGATAATTCATGCCTCGATAGAAACCTGTGCAGTATAACTGAAATAACAGCAGGAAGGGGGTGGATAAATTATTTATTCTCCACATACATATCGATATTTTTTTTCATATGTGTTATTGAGCTGAGCATGGAAAAGCTTTTGCTAGTTTCTTGCCTTTGTACATGATTCCTTTTCAAACTGGAACGGGGGGCTTTTCCAGTTTGGTTAGTTCGTAACAGCAGGGACTGCTGAAATATGGGCAATCTCACTTGAGCCTTTCTTTGTTTTTTTTTTTTTTTTTCTTTCCTTTTTTCCTGGCAGAGCCTCAGTAGAAAAGCAGAACACAAAATGTATTGCACAGAGCAAAGCCTTATTTGTACCTCTGGCCAAGCAGTCTACGGCCATTGTACTAGATTTATAGTTAAACTGATGTTTAGTCCCTGGAGAATTTAGTCTGTTTGCTGTGAAGTCGGAGCCAGCGTAAAGCAATTCCTGTGTGCAGTTCAGGGGTTTTTTTTAAATCTTTTTTTTTTTTTAAATTCTTTATGAAGAAATAGTTCTAAAAAATGTTGGTGGTTGAAATGAAAATAATTAGATTTTTTTCTTGCATTTTATCTGAGGCAATTAGTTAGTTAATTACTGAACCAGTGGCTGTGATGAGGTACAATGTTTCAATTTTTTCAGACTCCGCCACCAAAGACACTTAGTTCACACTTTTAAGGGGGAAAAGATTCCTCCAACGGTAAATACCTTGCAGTGTTTAGGTTAAATTATTGGGTATATTTAAAAGTATTGAGGGCATATTTTAATTAAAAAAAAAAAAAAGCATTTAAAATGCACAGTTAGTCGAGCTATGGCATCCACTAATGAGACTAAAACAGTTTTTAAAAAAATCATCCTGGTTTATTATAACATGCCTTAAAAGTAATATTGTGTATTCGTTCCTGGGATCTGGTGTTTTGTCCACCAGCTCTCTCCCATGAGCTAAATTTTGCCTGGTTCAGGAGAAGCACGGGAGTAAATTAGAATTAAAACATTAATTTTTGCCATATTGTCTATGTTTAAGAGCCTGAGGCCGCAGCTGGAAGCACCAGCATCAACCCTGCGGCGCAGCAGGGCCGGGAGCAGGAGCCCAGCTGGAGGGGCCGCGGGAGGGAGGAGCCCCTTGGGGGTAGAAGGTGCCCCCAGGGCAGTCAGTGCCTTTCGAGGCACCAGACACCACCTTGTGAACAGCAGAAATGCTTGTCCACGGGCTGGGATGTTTTCTTCTTTGAATTTTAAATATAAAGTTTGGTGGATAAACATCTGACTGTCCTATGGAGTTACTGGCTTCACCCTGGATGTGGAGCTGACCTCTAACTGGGTAAAATGCCTGAATGCTACAAAACACTCGCAATAACAGCAATAATAACGCACAAGCAATCTGTAACTCGGACTTTGACATTTAGTCTTAGAATCAAGATGTAACTGTTTCTTGCCTGTTCCCCTCTGCCTCCCAGTGAGCGGCAGAAGCTGCCCCCAGGTCAAATTTTTGTACCTCCAGTCACATCCCTGGAGGGGTTCAAAGACAGGTTGGACGGGGCTTGGAGCAACCTGGGCTGGTGGGAGGTGTCCCTGCCCAGGGCAGGGGGGGAACTGGGTGGGCTTTAAGGCCCCTTCCCACCCAAACCATTCTGTGATTCTGTTTATAGAAAAGGAAGACGGTGTTGGCTGTCTGGGAACCCTCTACACAAGTACGGGTCCATCCGTGTTCAGGTTAACGTGATGATCCCGGTATTTACTGCTCACACCCCGCCTCCGGGCAGCCCTTTCTGCACACTCTTCACTTTGGTGCTTTATTGGCCCTAAAGGTCCTGCCTTGCTTGGACAACATCCTCCAGCACATTATCAACACCTCTCTTCTCATTTTTTCTTGCCATTTATCACAAAGTCTTTAAATTCCATTTTATATGTAAAAAATGCAAACTGCTGCATGGGTCTTCGAGTACTGCCCTTGCCATGGGTCTCAGCTGTGTTTCTCTGCTGGCCAGGCTACTGCTGCCTTGTGATTTCCTGAGCAATATAGCTCAGCTGGGAACAACTCATAATTCATAATTTTTAACATGTAAAAGTCAACAGCCCTCTTATTGCAGCGGGGAGAGGAGAGCACAGGGGGGGCTTGGCAACCGGCTGAAGCACGGACAGGTGGGGAAAACTCCTCCAGCAAGACAGGTGGTGCCCTAGGAAAGGGAAAATCCACTTTTTAGAAAAGAAAGCATCATCATTAGTTTTGCCTGTGTATTTTATCGCCAGTTCTCATCATATACAGTTATGCATATATATGTATATATGCATATACAGTAGTGGTTTATGTTTAAAAAGATAAATATTCAGTGAAAGTAGTGAATGTTTTTACTGCATTTTTAAATTTATGGCGTTGACAAGAATAAGATGTGAGTAACCAGCTCCAGTTTTAGGAAACTTTGAGGTAGTTCACTCAGTTCCCATCTATCGTGTTTATCCCCGACATCCCAAAGCCGAAGGAGCAGAACCATCATCGCCCTCATCCCAGTCCCCATTTTCCCCCGCGCCAACGTGCACGGTGCTGGTGTGGGTCGACACAAGCGCTGCTTTCCATCCCTTGCTCTGTGCATGGATTATTTCCCCGCGGAGCTCTGTTTCCGGACAGAACCATCCCTTGGGATAGCATTTTTAGGTTTAGCAAGAAGTCCCCACCACCCCAGCTAAAGAGATGGGATTCGTTATTTGTTTATATTAACTTGGGTGGAGATTGAAGAGCTCCACCTTGCGAAGTCTCTAACAATTGTTTCCCTGCACAGAAAAACAAAGAAAACCTGGTAAAACAAACTGGAGTACATGTCACTTGAGAATCCACCATCCCCTTCCAGTGGGGAATGAGAAGCTGCAGAAAGTTTAAATACGGAGAGATCATCACAACATATACAGGGAGTAAAGCTGAAAGCTTTCTTTTAAGTAAATTTCCTTACCTAAAGTACAAAATAAATAAATTAAGAGCATGCTGAATCAGCATTTTCATACAAATATTACTCTTTTGCAGGCTAACTTACAACAACTGCTTGAGATACGGCATTCGGGGGACGTTCCCAGCATGCTACCCTGCAACAGAGACAGGGATATGGACCGGTATGTTTTATTTGGAAAAATACATATTTCGAAGTTGTGTTCAAAGGCAGAAACGTGGGTCATTTTGGTCCAGCCTGCACAGAAGAGCACTCTGCTACCTCCAGGCCAGGCGGGATGGGAAGAGGCTTTTGGGACCATTCCCCAGAGCACTCCAGCTCCCGGGATGCTCCGGGGAAAGCCCTGCCCAGTAAGGACCAGCCACAGGCCAGTCGCGTGCTAACAGCCTGTTCCAGTGCTTGGCAGATTTCCAGGGATGTTCGTGGGCACATCTGAAATGTGAAATTGCAGGTAAAGACTCCCAAAATCCGCTCGTTCCACTACCGACACAAACAAAAGAAAAGCTGGATTGATCCTTGTCACTTTAGGGGAGAAAATAATTCATCTCCAGAAATTTCTCTTCTTATCATAGCCACTGAATCTTATTCTCCATTCACGTTCAGTGAAGCTCAAACAAGCTCAGCCTCAACTGTTGCTTAAAAGTGCTCTGGTAAAATAGGAGACTGTAAAGAAAAATCCTTACAGTGCCAGCAACTGGAGTAAAAGGTTGATGTGCTGAAATCTGTCAATAATACCATAGATTGCTATTTTTTCCCCTGTTCTCTTGATGTCAGGGTAGATATTAATTACCTTTAATTAATTAATCATGGATTCGGGACTGAATGCGTTAACATCAATTAAAAATTGAAAAAATTAATCAAATTAACATCAAGTTAGGATCTTTTTTTTTCTGGCATGGCACCGCTTTTTAAAGCTCCAAAGTCAGGCTGCAGCGCTGAGGGCACTGTCAGAGGGTGTCATTCCTCATCAGTTATATTTGCATCACCGAACCCTCGTTTACCTGCGCTCCTCTGGTGATTGATTGTGGTGGTGGCTGTAGATGAAGAAAATGGCTAAAGCTGACACTGGCCATCATCAGATATTAAACTGCGCTGCCTGGAAATGTTGTGAGTCAGGACTTCAGTTTCTTAAGTACCAAAATTAATGATTCTTTTTCTTGGCTGACGAGAGCTCTGAGTCTAATTAATTTCCTGTCACACCGAGCAGCACTTGCAGAAGAGGAAATAGTAGGGAAAAGCAGATGAAGCTCAGGTAAAAGATGCATTAATTAAAAGCTCGGTTTGCTGTGGCCATATTTCTCTCTCTTCTTCAGATTTCCTGCTTACCTCATGTATAGCAAGTAAAGCCCAAGTCTGCCGTTGTATTAACTTAGAACAGAAAACTGCGTAAAATCAGATTGCTATGAGAAAATACCTTTTTTCAAGGTAATACCGGGACAGTACACATCTTTAACCTACCATAATCGCAAGCTGAATGGCTGAGAACAGTGCATTAGGCAACCAATTACCTGAATAGTCTTCAGACTGATGCCTGGTTTCCCAGTAGTGCTGCAAGACTCTTCTATTTTTAAGACAGCAAGTGTGCCGGGCAGAGAGGAGAAATTTAAACATGTCGGATTTGATCAGACATTGAAGCTCTCCTGTTCTTGCTCCAGCCCGGTGAGCTGGGCTGCAGCCCTCTTCCCTGGGTAGGGGACACGGGGTTGACCAGGTGCCGGGTCTTTCTGAAGGCAGCTTGGTCAGAGCGTTGGTCAGAACGTTGGTCCTCAGGAGGTGCATGATGTCGGACAGTCAGTTAGGACTGACTGTTCTGAGCTCTGCGTAGTGCCTAGAGATATGGTTTAGTGGTGGTTTTTGTCAGTTAGGTTGATGGTTGGACTCGATGATCTGAAAGGTCCCTTCCAATTGAGGCAATTCTATGATTCTATGACATCTGCCACCCCCAGTAACTTAGACAAAAAGAAATACTTGGGCGGTTAAAACAGCAAATGTGTGTGCTTCACCCAATGTGCACATTTGAAATGGGGGGAAAGGAAAAAAATTCATATTTTAGGCAACTGAAGACAGACATTTGAGAGAAAAGTAGTGGTGATGCTTGGCCGAGACTCCAGTTAGCTGCCTGTGCGTGCATACAATGCGAAAAACTCAAATGGTGGGTAAATTCCTCATTTTGAGGTGTTTGCTATTCCCTAGCAGAGCACCTTGCCCCAAATACTCTGGAAGGCTTAAAGCATGATGCATCTTCTCAATGTATTGCTGGAGAAAGTCTCTCCCTGGGAATATTAGTGACTACAACTGGAGAAAATAAATTCTGCTTTCCCTAAGTAATGCAGCTTATAGTGCGAATCTGATTTTAGATTCCCTCTGTCGCCTCTAAATCTTTGCTCCGTGTCTTTCCCAGCTTGATAGAAGGGCATATTTAATTATCAAGAGTCACATTTGTATGGACAGATCTTTCATCAACAAAGCATATGTCTTTTGGTTTTGTAATTGTTGAAATCCCATTATTTCTCATCTTTGAGTAACTGAACACATAAACTACATCTGCAGTAGGCAGTGATCTAAAGCAGGCAGAAGGAGGCAGCTGCCTCTGTGAGGGGGGACAATAGGTGTGTGGATAGATATTCCCTCCAACTTTCATTTCCAGCTCCACAAATATTAGGCAAAGCCTTGCCCCCACCAGGCGTGTGAGTTATGAATCTTCATTAATATTTGTGCGTTTCCCTGGTGAATGTGTTGGATCTGCTGCTCTCTGTCTGCCCCAAAGCGCTGGCTGGACTGTGCCCCTCACCGGCACGGTGCAAGGTTCTTGCCCTCCCTTCCAGGGGACATCCCAGTTCTTGCAATTTAGAGGGCTCGAAGCACAGACACTGTTGTGCTCAATCTCTTGTTCTCATCAACAGGGAACTTGCCATAAACACGGAGCGAAGTGTTCCCTGTTGGCGCAGCCAGATCCCGGCCCACACCCCAGCACTGCAGAACTGCACCCCTCATGAGCACGCGTAGATGCAGTTTTCTGTTGGTTTCTTCTTTGAACAAAGTCCGAATCAGTCTGCGCAAGAAAAATGAGATGTGAGTGAGAATTTGTTCTTTGTCACGTTTCTTCAGCGATCAGGCTTCAGATGCGAGCTGCTCCCATTTTTTTTCATTTGTGATTTGTAATAGAGAAAATGCTTTGGAAATCCACTTGTTCTTTTCAAGTACTAAAAATGAGACACTTTCCAAAGACCACAGCATGCCTTTTGCGGCAGCAGGTTACCCCTGCCTAATCTAGTGACCATTTCACATTGTGTAAAAAAAATAGTGAATAAACAGGATACAAAGAGCTTGATACAGCTATTTAGATAGCCAAAAGCCTCTCACAAAACAATCCTGGCAAGGAATCACATAGTACCAGGACGAGACCTGGGGGACATTAAAAAGAGCATGGCCAGCAGCTGGGGGGAGGTCATCCTCCCCCTCTGGTGAAGGAGCGCTGGGTCCAGTGCTGGGCCCCCAGTTCCAGCAGGACAGGGAACTGCTGGAGAGGGGACAGCGGAGGCTCCGGAGATGCTGAGGGACGGGGGCATCTCTGTGCTGGGGAAAGGCTGAGAGCCCTGGGGCTGTTGAGCTGGAGAAGAGCAGGCTGAGAGGGGATCTCACCGGTGTTCATCAACAGCTAAAGGCCGGGGGGCAAGAGGATGGGGCCAGGCTCTTCCCAGTGGTGCCCGGGGACAGGACAAGGGGCAACGGGCACAAACTGGAACACAGGAAACTCCATCTCAACAGGAGGAAAAGCTTCTTTCCTGTGAGGGTGGCAGAGCCCCGGCACAGGCTGCCCAGAGAGGTGTGGGGTCTCCTGCTCTGGAGAGATTCCAAACCCGCCTGGACGCGTTCCTGTCCAACTGCACTGGGGGACCCTGCTCTGGCAGGGGCTTGGACTGGATGGTCTCCAGAGGTCCCTTCCAGCCCCTGCCAGTCTGGGATTCTGTGAGAGGTAGGGTACTTTGATGCTCGCCAAGGAGAGAGCAGAGGGAGGAGCGGACAGTGCCCACCAGTGCGGCAGGAGCTCGTTGGAGGGTGCCATGACAGGAACTGGGGTCAGAGTTATTCAATGTGTCCTAAATTACTGGGAGGAGGCATAAAGAGGAAGGCGGGCGAGGGTGCCTGTGGCGAGCTGTTTCAGTCAGGTTGGGTGGGAAGACTGAGGGAAGATTCCAAAGGATTTAATGAAGGGAGGCGGGAGGAGAGCAGCCGGGCGGATGAAATGCTATGCTGTCAAATGCAAAACAACGCACATTAGGAGGAAAATATGAACTGCTGCTCACTGGTGAGTTCTAAATTAGCTTTAAAAGTCATGAAAAAGACTTGGGCATCATTGTGGAGAGTTAATAAAAATATCTGCTGAGTAGGCAGCAGCTTGCGGAAAAAGACAAGCAAAATGTTCGGCTGTTTAAAGGCTTGGAACAGAAGATGCAACTGAAATATGATGATGCCACCACACACATAAGTGGTATTGCCTTGGTTCAAACACAGGCTCCTGCTCTCGTATTCAGTGTGGTGGGAAAGGAAAAGCCTGTTAGTCCGAGATGCTAAAGCCAGGGAAAGGGCTGTGTGAACCCATGTGGAAAAGGCTGTGAAGAGCCTGGAGCTTCTCAGCGTGGGAGTCCCCGTGGTGAGTTCAGTCTCCAGCCCCTCCAGTCCCCTCGCTTCTCCCTGCTCTGTGCCACCTCCGGTGCGGGAGTGACCATGCCACGGTCACGTTAAATCTGGAGTAATTCTACTAGCACAAAATAACCCAGTCATCATCTGTCTAATGTTTACATGGAAAGTTTTTGCATTTTAACCCTTATTATATGTTTCTAAAGTGCAAGATTGTTTTGAGAATTACTCAAATAACATGAAAATCAATAAGGAAGAGCCACAAAGTCACAGATTGAATGGCATCTCTGGACGCAGAATCATAGAATCGTTTAGGTTGGAAAAAGATATTTAAGATCATCAAGTCCAACCGCAAAGTCCATTTAGTCCAAAAACCTTCTCACAGCAGGGCCAAAGTCAGGTCATGTTGTTCAGTGCCTTGTTCAGTCAAGTTTTGAATATCCTGCAAATATTGTGTGCCAAGAATCTCTGCCATAGCTTCATTACTGTTCCATTAAAAAGCTGGTCTCCAGTCCATAAATTTATTTTATTCTGACTGGTACATGAAAAGTCATAAACCAATTTATGAGCTGAAAAATGCTCATCTTACTGCCACAGCAATTTGACATATGCCAACTTCAATTCCGGCTTCCTTAAAGCCCCCGCGCAGCTTTGTGGAGGAAGGCGAGCTGCGAAGCGGCTTCAGCGCCTGCTCCGAGGAACAAATCTTCACCGCAAATAGAAGTGGATGTCTGATATATTCATTGAATTATAATATTACAGACAAGTATTTAAGAGGCTCTTCTGCAAGTGCGCATACTTAAGTAGTATCTGCTGGGAGGGAGAGGGGTTGATGTGGGTGGTACAAAGGAGCTTTTAAGTGCGGGTCCTTTCATCCCCCCGCACGTGGGTCTGCGCCTGCCGTGCCGAGAGACTGCTCGTCGCCGCGTCCCCCCTGATTAGAGGAGCGGCGAGGTGTTTGATCTGCTGCTTATCTTAGGGAAAATCATTGGGAGATCAAGAAGTTTCTGCCATCTGCTCCTGGGGCCAACTCAAAGCCTGTGTTGGGGTGATCTCCCTGCAGCAGCTCTGGCTCTCCTCCTAATGATGGCCGCCTCGTTAGGACTCTGATATCGCGGCAGCGCGGCTCCGCTCTGCTGTCACACACTGTGCCACAACCAGCTCAACATCTTGTTCAACGTCTGATCAAGCACTGCATGCCTCAGGAGGAGGAAAAACAAAACAAGGGTTCGGATGCGAGATCACCTTGCTCCCAATTACCGTCTCCTTTTAATCTCTCTTAACCGGTGAATGATTTATGTTCAGAGCCAGGAGGTGGTTTGTACCTTCTGCAAGGGCTTGGCCTGCTGTGGCACTGAACCACCTTCGGCGTGGTCCAGTCCCTCTCCAAACCCCGCTCCACCCTCCGCCATGCTCAGTTCCTTCTCCCTGAAAGCATTCAGGCTTTTCCAGCTGCAGGGCTGAAACTTCTATTGCCCCAGAAATCCCCTTCCGGACCTCAGGGCATCCCCAGACCCCACCACGCCGTGCTGCTGTCTCTGAGTCGTCAGGATCTCCATCCTTTGCTGCTTGTCTTGGTGCTTCTCAGCCCTGCCAGCCAGTCTGATCTCTTCTCCTGCTTAAACAGCCTGCATCCAGCATTCAGCCTCATTTTACCCCCATCCATCCCAGGGCTTTGCCCTCAGGTCATTAAGATTTTATTCTTTTTCTGCTACTTTGGTCCTTCCCGGTCTCTCTGTGCACAAATGTTAAGAAAGCTCAGGCAGGGTCATCACCTTTGGGCACTGCATGGTAATGCTGATGACTGCTCGGCACTGACACAGAGGCCTGGGCAGTCTGCAGCACTTCCCACCACACCCGAAGTCCTCTTCTGCATATTTCTGCTTCATTCCTGTCATCCCACTAAATAAAATATAAAAAGACAAGCAAGGAAAACAGAAAAAACAGACTTTGGGAGATCCTTTATCGAAGGAAGATGAAGCAGAGCTTCCAAAGCCACCTCCTGAGTTGAAAACCCTCATGGGTGCAGCTTGAGCCTTTGGATGGGGACTGCGTCTGTCCAGGGGCTGCTGCAGCACCCTGGTTGTGGCTGCTGGTTCCTGGTCTCACGGGCTGAACGTCTGTGGACTCATTTAAAAAATCTCGCTCCATGGGCACGGTTCAGTTAATCAATACTTGTGAACATCAGACTGCATGTATCCACCATGATGCAGAGGGACTATTTTTACTTATTCCTGTAAGAAATCTGAATACAGAGCTGAAGGAACTCTCCTTCGCTTTGATCTGAGCAAAGCAAGGTTCTGCATTATTTGGATATAATTTTCTTGTCATCATTGTTGCAAAAAAATGGTTAAAAAACAGGGAACACCACCATACCTCATATTATAATTTTCTATCTATGGTATTCTATCATTTTTGTAGTTGCTCATTGCGTGTATCTAATTTGTCTTTATTACCATCAGCAAAGCAAGGCTAATATTTAGACTTCTAGCAATGCATACAAGAGACACAAAATAAATGCATTTTTGTGACTGATAAATAAGCCTTTTTTGTAGTCAGTGCAACAAAGACATCAGCACTCTTATCGGTAACATACACATTGTAGACTGTTAATAACATTGCCAATCATCGATAACAGCGCTATAGCATAGTGTCTTGAAAAATATGCTGAAAAAAATTAAACAAATTAAATTATTTGCAATCCCCAGTCAATGCTGAGGGGCGCATGAGCATTATCCTTTGTTTATGCCACATCCTATCTTAGGGAATAAATATGGGGTTTTAAGGTACTTCGGCCCTTGGCTCTATTTTGTTTCAGTTGGAATCAGGAGCCTAAATTCCGTAAGGGCTTAAGCCTACTTTCTTATTTATTATTATCAAACATAATTCAGTAATCTGTGACAAGATTATAAAATTCTCAGGTTGTTTTGGTGGGGGGAGTCTTTCTTCTACAGGGCAGAGCTACGCGTTGCTGCATTTCGCTGTAAATTTTACTGCAGCGTGGGGAATGCTTTGTAGCATGCAACTGCAGTTCACGTATTTTACACTGATCTTTCAACAAATTTCAACAAAAACTCTAAGAGCCCAAATTACTGCCAGGTTGTTTTGCTAGATGGCTGGTTGTAAATGCTCAAGCAACAGAGCATGGCCCCAGTCCCAGAGCCAGTTCCCACCTCAGTTCTGAGTTTATGGTGTACGGAGAGGAGAGGCACAGAAGTCTCATGGACTCGGGGGTTATCTCCTCGGATTAATAAATGTGTTTATGGCCATTGCGGCAGCCCACGGGAGGACCGCACGCAATTTCTACATCACCTGTTGCATCATTTATGAAGCAACACCAGAAGATGGGCAGCAGTGCCTGACAAGGTGGGGATGAGAAGTGCTTTGTCTCGTGGTGGGTCCCCACTCCACGTCCCGATGGCACCGCTCTCCCTGCCGGTCACTCCGGCTGCACGCTCCATCCTGTCCACAACCCTTCTTGCATTTTTAAGCCGGAGACCCATATAGAAGAAACAGAAACATGGCTTACCATGCAATTGAGTTACATGACATAAAATAAATGCCAACCATATGAAGTGGTTGGAAGAAGGTCCTGAGGATGATGCCCTCCCATGACACCTGCCAGCAGAAGGTTTGCAACCCTTCTCAAGGCACTGGAGACGGAAAAGTTTCTTTCAGGGTAGTGACAGACAATATCTGCAATAAGCTGAGCTAGGGTATAGTCTTAAGCTGGGACTTACCTCAGTTTCATCAGACAGTCGTGGATAGTTGTATGGGAAATTCCTACGGAGAAGCAGGCATGTGTTGAGAAGCTGCTGACCAAATGGACGACTTTCCTCCCTCTGAGTCTGGGCAGAAGCGTGCTGGGCAGGCTGGGCAGTAAGGTATGAGGGAGCTCTTGGCTATCTGTTGCCACTCAACAACCTCATTATTTTTTTTTTCTTTTTAAAGTAATGTGGACATTAGCTGAGTTAAGCGACACTGTAATACTCAGAGAAGTGCACTTTTGCTACTCGTTGCACCGAATGCTTTCATGCCAGTGAGATGTCTGAAAGGGAAAATGTCACTTCTACTATATTTAAAAACCTCTAAAATATGCATTTTATTAATTTTGGCCTTTTTGCTCCTTTTATTATACCACAAAGAAAAGGAGACATCTGCTATACGGTTTCTTTATTTTAATCAACTATGAAAATTTCAATTAGTATACAACTGAGAAGCCTTGACAGTTTTACTAATATTAGGAGATGGGATTGAAGCAAAGGAAAGCAGGAACAATGCACAGAGATATTCTGTAGATCTTTGAAATACATACTTGAAAAATGCTCTTGAAAATATGACCACAGTTTTAAAACTATGCCCATCACTTTCTTGATAATAGACATGAAGTTATCATTTTCTTGTCAGCAATGAGTCAGTCACCTCAATTGACTATTTGTCAGAAATACTGGCAAAGTGAATTCAGAGCATGCAGATGACACAGGGAAGCTACAAAACACACACAGTTGTGTAAAGTTCTGGAGCGAAACATTTATTATTGAAAAACTTATTACTGTGCAAGTGGAAGGTTAAGCACATAAGATCATGTGGTGACACTGCAGTTATTGCACAGCACATCACCAGAGTTTGCCATTATTAAGACAGTTCTGCTTTGTCACCGCAAGCGCGGGACGCTGGGATGTTCATCTACAGCAAAGAGTCTGGGTTATTAAAAGCCAACAAGAAACTTCAGAAATGTACTTTCTTCATTATTTTGGCAATAACAGTTTAAAGCACTTCCTAACAAACCCATAAATGTGCAGTGCTGTATTACACACGACTGGTATTTCAGCTCCCTGAAATGGCTCGGCACTGCGTTCCCATGGAGTTTGCGCCGGCAGGCGGGAAGGCTGCCAGCTCCTTCGCAGAGTGGCAAAGTGTGGGTTAGAGAAGTTGTGTTAGACTCCATTTGGCATAATTGCAGGGGTAATTGAGAATAAAAACTAAACAGATAGGTCAAATCTCCTTTTTCAAGTAATTATGCATGATTCATACTGAGGACGTAATAGCAGAGAGATATGAGTGTATGTAAATTTTGGAAGTGATTTCCTAGAGAAAACAATTATAAGGTTAACAATAGCGTAGCATCCTAAAATTAGAAATTATTTTAAACTCAATGTATTTGGGGAATAATCTATCACATAGGAAAATATATCCATCTTGTTAGAAGCAATTTAGGAACCAGAAAGCCTTTTTGATTACTGTAAATGGCTCTAAAAGAAAAACATCTTATAGCTGATGTACATGACAGCCATGTAGACGCGGCTCAATGCACAGCCTGGCTTGGCAGAGGCACAAGACGGAGTCAGCATTTCCCACCGCTCACAGGAGGGGCCGGGCACCACTCCTGAATTAAAATCTCTTTAACGAGCCAGCGAGTTGAGGGGACCTTCAGGCCGGTCCATCCACACTCCATCGTCTCAGCACTGAAGTCCCCTTTGCAAAATAAAATTCCTGCCACATGTTAAATGAGGAATTTTTACCCTTAAGCCATCAGAACTCTCCGGCTCATTGGTATTCTCCTTGCACGCTGCTGGGCTACAGAAACCCTTTGCCAGGATCGCACAGGACTATGTGGAAAATATCACCAGAGCAGCCGATGGAGTGTGCGGTGGCCAAGGGCAGCCGCAGGGGGTTTGAGCCATCTCCCATCCCATTCCTGCCCACGGGGCTTCTCCAACATCTTTCTGTAGTTGGTGCCCCAGCTCCTGCTGGGTGCACCTCGGCTGGCCATTCAACAAGATCATGCTCAAACCGTGCAATTTGGGTGAATAAAAATCGTGGACAGAGCGGGGCGAGAGCCCATGGCCCTGGGCAGTGCCCTGGCAAGGACGATGGACCGGGAGAGAGTCCACCGAAAAGCAGGCTCCGTGCCGAAAGCGTGAGCTTTCCACGGTTGTAGCTATAGGCAAGAACTGAGAAAGTTCAAGAAGATTTACAGAAGCTTTTAATTCCTCTAAAGCTGGCTGGATCAAGAGATGTTACTGAGATACTGCATTTAAGTCTGTAACTTGGGAAGGGTAGAGAGAGTGAAAAAATTTTGACCATGAATCATAAGGTTCGTTTTGCCTTAAAGAAAGATCAACAAGAACAAAATAAAGCCCTGGAAGTATATTCTCTGGCTCCCATGAGCAGGTTTATGTAGGTAACTCTCTTGTATCAAACCACATTATCCTTTGAGCAATGTGTTTGCTTAGATGCCAAGATTTGCCACGAGCCAGAGAAGTGAGGAGAACAAAAGCTCCGCTCAGATTTCCAGTGTGGTTTCCCCCAGCACCTGCAAGAAATTCTCCAGCACTTTGTTAAGTCTTCGTCAGGCTGCTTCACCACCCCGTCTGCAGGGGAGACCACCATCTCTAGGGGAGCCCCTGGCTGAAGGGTGGTTGGCAATAACTTATGGAGCTGTGACGGCTTTTGTAGAGAAAAGACAAGCAAAGTGACCATGAAGAAGAAGGATGATGTGCTCTTAGGTCGCAGGACACAGGTCTGGAAAGCTCTGGCTGGGAAGGGAGAAGAAACAGCTCTGGTAGAAATGTCTGTCTGATGCCCGGTAGCTGCAGTCACTGCAGCAAGGGCCATAGAAACTGCCAGGCTCTTAAACATAAACTCCAATTTTTTGGTCTTTTGAGAGAAGGCTCTGATGTTCCCTGTCAATATCAGATCAAATAAAACCTCTGCTGGGGCTTTCCCCGTCAAGAGGCTCCTCGCTGGCAGCCCCACCTCGGGGGCCCTGGGCCCTTCCGCTGACCTAACGATGCTAATGAGGCATGGGAGCTGGGGGGAGGATCTGAGGAGGGGCCAGCACGCCAAGATGAGAGGATGCTCCGGTGCGTGTTAGGCTAATATCTCACATGCCAAACAGCCCCAGCCGCTTCTGCTAATCACACCTGATATTAACAGTCCGTGGACAGTAGTGATGCAGGAAATGCAGATACTCTATTTTTTTTTTTCTTTTAAAAGCCTGTCATTACAGGCTGCTTAGATTTCTATTACTTTTGACAGCTGAAGAGTATCACATGCTGCGCAGTAGGCTCTGATTTGAGTTTTAAATTCCGAACTTGAGTTTTAAAATCCAGCTTCTATTTTAAATACATTTCATTGATCAATGCACAAGCCAGGACTCCCCTGGGCTTTACATGGATGCAGCTGGACCAATGGTCCTCCAGGATGTCCCCCCCGTGGCAGCCACGTGGCCCTTCACACCTGCCTGCTCAGCGATGGAGCATGCAGGGGTGGGTCAGGAATCATGTTTTGGAAGAGAAACATCAGAAAGGCCTGTTTTGCTTCCTTGAATGTAAGTGCACTTGAATGTAAGTCACTGCAAGTAATGCAGTTGTGTTACTTCAGTACGGATAAAATATTTTTGAATTTATGACGCAAGAAAGAAAATTATATTTCCATAAACATGCACAAAATATGTCAAAGTGAAACTTCCACTGTACAGTCTAAGTGTGTTGTTAACAGTGCCCTGCCATGGATAACTTGACCCTCTCATGAAATCTATCTTGGGGTACGAAACAAAAATAATGCTGGAAGAGATGTGTTAGTGCTCCCTGGCAGAAGCAGGATGGAGGGATGCTCGGGAAGCGGGGAAGAGGCAGCCGTGGGGGAACGGTGAGGTGTGTAGGAAAGATGTACATCCATGTACAACCCTGCAGGTGGATTTCACTTATCAATTGAATATGTCAGACCTTCAAGAAGTGGTCTTTGTGCACCCAAGAGACTGTCAGTAGTACATTTTAGTGTGTGTATTAAAACGACTGACACACCATTTGCCTTTTACATATATTTATGTACCTATGTCTAAAGAAGACAACAGCAGGAGAGCTTTAGGACTACTGTACAAAACAGTAGGGCTAACTACAAACACCTTCCTCTCAATGAGAACCAATCTCAGCTTGAAATAGATAAAAACTACACATAATGAGCTCTGAAACTCAGACAGCTTGTCAGATGGAGGTGGCCATCACAATTTGTGCTATCAGTTTTGGAATAAACGATTATTAATTCTGCTATGTATTTCAAGCTGCGCATGCTGTTATATGACATTTGATCTGAAATTGGCTTTTTCTTCTTTCCCTGCTTCCATTTTCTTTGTAACTAACTGCAGAGACATACAAACCCATGCACACTCGGTTGGTGTGTGCACATCTCTGATGTCTGCCATGGGATCAAACCACGGCATGAGACCTTGCATCATGTCCCTGTTCCCACTGCCGCACCGCAGGAGCAGAATCAGGACAAATCACCAGTCTCCTTGTTCTTTTCTTATTATTTTAACCAGACTATTTTCATCACCATTTAAGACCTAAGTTGATGATGGATTTTGATGGAATAAAAATTCTTCCGATATGCAGAATAGATTTGTCCACCTATTTAGAGTTAGATAAACTCTTATTTATATTTTAGATTAAAAACTTTAATCTCTCAGTGTCAGTTTTAAGAAAGGTCTTCATGAATTTTCCCGTGGATGTTTATTTTTCTGCCCGTATGTCTCAATAGTACTTGTAGAAGTTGTGACACGTTCCTCACACCGTGTGTCTGGGTGGATTGTATTGCTTGATGAACACAGTTTTGCCTCTGAAACATCAAATACGTGCTTCCTTTTCTCCCGGAATGATTAAAGCTATATACATATATCTTTTCAATCTTTGAATCAAAACAGCAAGACCAGCAGCTAGTTCTATCCAAGTGTCTTGAGCTTGCCCAGAAAAGGGTTGGACTCAGGCTTTGCCCCTCACTCCTGGCCCCTCATGGAGCTGTTGTGTTGATGCTGACTGACCGTCAGGCTCTGAAGAGGATCTCCTCTGCGCTCTGTAAGGAACTGTAAGTAAATTAAAAAAGATAACTGACAGCTAAATTTGCCAATTCACTTTGCTCCTGTGTATTTTAGTAGCCTCATTTGTAAAATGGGAATAATGTGTGTGTCATCATTTCACATCAATGGATTGAAATGGGTTTATGAGAGCTAAATATGAGGACGCTTACTCTCTCTTTGGAAAGAATGCTTTGGTTTGGGGTAGGTCAAGTTTTTATTATCATTATTGAATTCTTATGTTTCAGAATGCTCAGCTCCGAGATTTTTTTATTAAACTCATCTGTCAGATTAGAAAGACTTTCTAGAGAAGACTGGATTGTAAAGGACATATTCGATGAATGTGTGCATATTATGTCCATAAATGTTTGTTAGAAAAATTATTCCCAGCTGATATGACGAAGATATGAAAAATTAGATCACAAATCTCATTAACGATACAGACACTGAGAGAGAAACGAAGACAATTAATGTTGATAGTACTTGTCAGAAGAATGTCATGGTTCTCCTCTTAATGCCAGTCACATACCCTGAGCCGAATGACTCTACAAACGATGACTTTATTCTCCCCAGGAGCAAGCTTGGGTGGATAACGAAGGAAATTTCTGGTTTTCTTTCTGTATATCGAATTACCTCAGTTTACCTGATAGATATGATGTTGAAGTTACGAAAGGGGCAAGGATGGGGCTCATTGACCTCGCAGAGCCCCTCCACTCTTATCTTCTGCAGGTACTTAAGTGGAATTAAGTATCAGGCTGCTCTGTTACCATGACAACTTTGCTTTTCATGAAAAAATGTAGTATATGGTTTGTGATTTGAGCGCTCTGTAACTGTGGCTATTAAGCATCATCCACTTTGTCACTGGGAAAAGCGAAAAAGCAAAACATGTACTTTTAAACTTGGGTATAAAAGGAACTTTTTCCACCTGAGAACCAAAACAGAAAAATGGTGGAAGTAGTTAAAATTATCAGACTTGAATTTTTATTTACGTATGCAGTTACATATGAGATTATATACACGTCCACATGCAAGTTACATATACAAGTATATAGGTATAGTATATTAGTATATAACTCCGTAGGAATGCTCTCAAAGTTATGAGCACATCCCTTCGCGGGGTGAATTAAAGCTTGGACTGAACATTCAAACCAGAGATATGAAAGGCATTAGCTGGTATTTTAGCTTCGACTTCATACTTATGCATATATGCAAAATTACTTTTATCTTAATGTTCCTGTGTAAAGCGGCACTGAGACAACCTTGTAGCTGACGGCTTTTTGAGTGCCAGGGTGCGAGAGGTGCTGGTCATTGGCTCAGTGACAAACACTTATGTCCAAGGAGGTGCTTGACCCAACCCTTGCCTGCCCCACCGCCCTGCGTCGCGGTGGGCACAAGCAGCCTGCCCAGGGCGAGCACTCCTTTTAAACCAGCTTTGACACCCATTAGAGGAAATGTCATTTTCCAGCACAACCAACTGCAGGGACTAATTATGCAGAGATGAAGATGCACAAATTTATCAGCTAACCCCCCCCCACAGACGTGGTTACAGCAGGGCCATCTCCAGCCTACCATCCAGCCATCCATCACACGGCGGTAACATCTGGGCCTTCCTCCCACACCAGCAGGGAAACCACTGGAGAAAAACGAGCAGCCCAACCTCTGCTTGGTCACCATGCGAGGCACCTCGTACTTCCAGGAGAAGTACTTAAAGGGGACCTACAGGAAAGATGGGGACAGACTTTTTAGCAGGGCCTGTTGCGACAGGACAAGGGGAAATGGCTTTAAACTAAGAGAGGAAGATTTAGACTAAGTGTAAGGAAGAAATGTTTTACGCTGAGGGTGGTGAGACACTGGCCCAGGTTGCCCAGAGAGGTGGTGGGTGCCCCATCCCTGGAAATATTCCAGGTCAGGTCGGACAAGGCTCTAAGCAGCCTGTTCTAGTGGAAGATGACCCTGCCCATGGTTGGACTAGATGGCCTTTAAAGGTCCCTTCCAACCCAAACCAGTCTACGATTCTAAAAAGAAGTTGGGTGGCTGTAAAGGAAGGATTCTTTGGAGAGGGCATGACTGTGTGCGCCCATCCTCGTGAGCTCTCCTCTCTTGGTGGGCATGAAGTGACCTCCTGATGGTCTGAGATCCCTCGTGGGTGCCGTACGGGACTAAGCCCAGTGCTCGCTGCTGGCTGTCCCATGCTATGCTGCAGGATGGTATTTTGCCATGGGCCGTGCTGTGCCGCCAGCGATACACAATGGGAGCGGGACTGCGGCAGTGAGGGACGAAAAGAGGGTGGTGGGGAACAGCTCCCCCACGTTGGTATCGCTCATGATGTCCAGCACTGGGACTTCATCATAAAAATACCTCTTTAATTGTGATTTTAATTCTCTACAGATGAATTAAAAATAATTTATTTGCATGCATTTAGAGTCACAATCTTACTTTTCTTAAATACCATTGGTTTGTTAAAAACTTTTTTAAATTTTTGTCTCTTTACCTTCATGAGAGCTTACAAAAAATTTGCAACTAAGTGTTGACATGCGATTAACCCGTTCCTGCCATACCCACTGAACTTGGTTCCTGCGTTCACTGGGGAAAAAAACAGGACATCTCACAGGATCTCTGGGCACGGAAATGGAAATACACATTTCTCTAACTTCAGTCCTGCAATAGATATTAATGCAGGTGTGCTAGTTCAAATATTTCTATAATGGCTTTAAGTTGGTTGTTTTCCCTACTCATTTTACAAGAGCCTGGATGAAAATAGGGGAGGAAATGAATGATAACCTCATAGAGCAGCTGTGGAGTAGGTGGGGTATCAGTTCAGGGACACCATTTGGTTTAGGTCCTTCATGTGGAATTAGGGTCATTACCGTGATTTAGTAAGAAACATATGTGCAAGTATACACAGAAACTACAGAAAATATAATTTCCAGAGCTTGTTCAGCAGTAGATTGCAGAATACAGTTGCTGGATATAATATACTCGCACTAAATTGGATTGCGGGTGAATAAAGGAGTTGATCTTAAATTCAGTGGCAGAGTCCTGCTCTGTGTTGTATTGGAAATAGGCAGACTTTTTGTTTTGCATTTGCAACTTATTCAATAAATATTTTGGCATGCCTGTCTGTTATGCTGCCTTAATCTTCTCTTCTACTGAACAGAAATTAGCATTTGTAATTTATTCACCAGGGGAAACAAAAAAGGCTCTGCACAGATTTGAAATTTAATGCCTAACAGATAACCGGAATGCTGAGTCAGCACAAAGTACATTTGACAAATAAACTCATTGCCTGCGTATAATTTAACAGAAGATATGGCAAAGAGTGAAAAAAAAAATAAATAAACCAAGCTTTTATCTGCGCTGCATTAAAAAAGCTGTAAGACGTTAATGAACCTTCAGCTACTCATTTGTGTACCAAGATGCAGACCCCAAACCCAGCATTTTCGGGAGGCAGCAGCACGGGCACAGTCTGTCCCGGGGACACAGAAACAGGGGTGTGAGTGGGAAATGCCGTGGGTTCCCGCTGGCTCCCAGAGCTGTTTGCTGGTGCCTTCACTGGGGCAGGGAAGGGCCTGTTCTGTGCTAGAATAATATTCAAGCTGACAAAATTTACTTTGCCACAATTCCCTCTTCAGGTATGAATTCCCCCCTCTCCTAACTTGTGCAAATTTAGCCCAGGATTTAAGCCAGCTTTGCTCATTCTCTACCTGCCTACATTGTGAATCCTTCCACAGTGATGCGGGTGCCATCCGGGCTGAGCTCAGGACATCCTCTGCTTCCCCCGACCCACTTCTCCTGCATTTAACCCTGGGATTTTAATTTAACCACCAGTTCTGTGGTGTTTCAGGCTGGTGCCTTGTGCCCCCAGCATGGCCAGCACCTCCAGGCATTACCTGGGGGTTAAGCACAGGCACGGGGGGTCAGACAAGGAGGAAAACTTGGGTATATTTTCCTCTAACTGAGGTAACTAACACATATTAGAGATAAGGAGGCAATGTGCCACTGACATTGGGAGCTGGGGGTGTTCAGCCTGGAGAAGAGGCGGCTGAGGGGAGACCTTCTCGCTCTCTACAGCTCCCTGAAAGGAGGGGGTAGCCGGGGGGGTCGGGCTCTTCTCCCATGGAACAGGCGATGGGACAAGGGGAAACGGCCTCAAGTTGTGCCAGGGGAGGTTCAGGGTGGATATTAGGAAAAATTTTTACACTGAAAGGGTTATCAAGCATTGGACCAGGCTGCCCAGGGCAGTGGTGGAGTCACCATCCCTGGAGGGATTTAAAAGCCGGGCAGATGTGGGGCTTAGATTTACGGTTTAGTGATGGGTTTTGTCGGAGTTAGGTTAATGGGTCAACTCGATGTTCTAAAAGGCCTTTCCAACGTGGGTGATTCTATGACGTTGCCAGTCAAGTATTGAGGTTGCGAGCGCTAGAGCAACCTCCTGTGAAATAGCTGTAGAGTTTCTGGCTTTTCCCCCCCCCCCCATTATAGAAAAAAGGAACAAATNCCCCCCCCCCATTATAGAAATAAGTAAACAAATTTTGCTGAAAATGAAAAAAAAATGCAGCTTGAGATACATATCTAGTATGGAAAAAAAAGTAAACGGTTAAATGCTTAAAAATAGCAAAGTTGCAACAGAAAAAATGGTGTGTTCTAAATGGAGGCATCAAACAAGGTTAAGTGTAAGTGAAATTATCCCAATGGTCCAAAGCAGCCGATGGCTACAAGGGAGTGGGATCCCCCAAGAGTGGGACGTCCTGAGCTGGTGCTGCAGTGCCCACCCCGCGGCGAGGGCTCGGGGACGTGCCAGGCTGGGGGGGACTGGGAGGGAGACGGCGCACAGCGTGGGCAGTCAGGCTGGTGGATCCCCCACTCCTGATCTGAGGTAAAACGGAACCAATTTCCTGGCCAGTAATTTTACTTTTCATCTCAGCCTCTTCTAATGAACTGAACTCTGTGAAATTAACAGCATATTGTGCAGAAACTCTTCGCTCTCAGGGAGATAAGACCTGAATATTTATAATTAGGCCAAAGGATGGTCTGCAGAGAGGCTCTTGCTTACACTTACTGCTCTAACGACCCAGGCCAGCTAATTTCGTTATTTATTTGCCCCGTTGGAGGGTGGGAAGCGGAGAAGCGCAGAGAGGCGGCACCTGTGGGGAGGAGGGGACAGGACAGGGGACCCCAAACTGACCAACGGCGTATTCCACCCCATCTGCATCACGCTCAGGATAAAGCTGAGGGATCAAAGGGAAGGCCCGTTTTCTTTGATGGCCGGCGTCCGAGGAGGACCCTGTCTGTTCGTCTGCCTTGGATCCCGATCCGTGCGTTCCTGACTCCAGCTCTGGAATCCAGTTCCCATCCATCGCTGAGTCCAGTCTGGGACTTCCCCAGGGCCTGACGGTGACGTCAGCGTCATCCTGGGAGAAAGATACGGTTTTGTACATATTGTCTATATTTCATTATTTTATTTTTATTATTTTATTAATATTTTCATTAAAGTAGTTCAGTTCCTTCTAAACTCATAAGTCTCTCTCTCTCTCCCTCCTGTCCTGGGAGAAGCAGGGGAGAGCATCACTCGGTCGTTTCTGTGGCCAGTCCTGCCCAGACCACGACAGCCCCTCGCCCCAGGCACCACTCGCCCCCCCTGCCCAGGCATCCCCCAGCCCCCTGCGCTGCCGGGGAGGAGAGCATCAGTACCAAAAGGTCTGCAGCCCAAGTAGACCGGACACAATGCAAGCGATGCGTCCCTGCAAGGGTAAAAACAGTCTTATCCCAAGCACGGCGATTGTGGTGGTAAATTGGCTGAAATTGCCCCAATCCTGTATGAATTTTAATAGCAGAACAGTTTCATTCTGTTGCACAAGCATCAATCGCATCTACTAGGGCTGTCACTGGCATAGCTACCTTGGAGGGGGGAGATCATGTCCTCACCGATACGGCTATGCCACAGAGTTCAAACCCCTTTATTTTTCCATTAGAAAAAAATGATAATAAGATGCCCGTTTTGTTTTCTAAATGGCAGATAGATGAGTTTTTCAAAAAATTATAATACTGAGAAACATAATGACGGTCTCTAATTAAATTAATTTTCTCCCTAATCCAACCCCATGCAGGTTTAAACAAATTACCTCCAAAAAAAACACCCAACCGAAATACCTACTCAACAGATTTCAATGATTAAACAGCAGTTTCACTTGCTTGCTCTTCATTTTTCACTCTTGGGAAGATTTATATATCTTTTTATTGGCTTGAGATCTAAAGCTGCTTTACGGCCTCTAACCAGTTACAACGAAATTGCCTAATGCTGCCCGTAAAGAGTGCGCCTTTATGGCACATGATCGGCATGAGCTTCTCTTTCCAGGGAAAGCTGGGGAAGCTGTGTGCCCATCCGCCCGCGGGGAGCCTGGCCGCCTTCTGAAATTGAGAATATTCAACATTAAAAAAGAATCTCACTTTCTAAAAGATGACCTTTCGAAAATGGGTTGCTCTTTTGGGGATATTTGCACCCACTTCTGCCTTTTAGTCTCTGTTAATCATATTTTTTTCTTATTATGCTGCAGCCCACGAGACAGACGCAGTATGACAATTAAGGCTGTTCTCAGAAGCAGTCACAACAACTGTGGTTTGTGAGTGGCTCGTGCGATCGATTTTTACTTTTCAACTGAGATAATGGGCACTTTGCATAGCGAATTTACAACCAGAAACATCCTTCCATATTGGCACATGGAACGGGCACGACTTTTATTGCAGCAGTATTTCATTGATTTTGCAATACACCGCTCCGTTCTAGGAGCAGCAGCTCTAATTTTGCCTTACCTGGAAGAAGTAGTTTTCCCACGACCATATATTCATGATTTAACTTCCCAGAACCATTTCGCAGGCTTGATTGCGCCTGACTTTCGGAGCAGTTTTATTCCCATCTGACTTTGTTAACACAGCATAAAAAATATCCAGAGTAAGTGCAGGACGTGACGTCGAGGGCTTTAAATGGATATTTATCAGTGTGTTGGCTGGAGAGGGCAGGGCTTCAGCTGGGCTCCTGCCGCAGGGAAGGTGTAAATACATGAGGTTGCATTTATATACTCTCTGCTTCACGACTCATGTGGTGCCTCTTGAGTTTTAGCTTTAAAGTCAATAAAGAATGAACTGTTCTTTCTTTGACATGGATCTGCATATGCCTGCATTTGCAGCAGAGTCACAAACAGGCAAATATTTGATTAAAAATTGGAAAAAAAGCCGCAAAATATGCAACTATGTCTCAGCATAAGAAAATTGAGGAAGAAAAAGCTACCATAGATGAACTCGCTGCTGGGGGTGGGGCAGATGAGTAGTTACTCTTTCCAGTACGAATTACTTCATTTTTTTTCCTTGCTGTAATAATTTCTTAGAGAACATATTTTAATAGCTTGACTATAAGCTCAGAATTTCTGTTTGCTTCTATAATTGCTTCTTAATTATTTTCCAATTGCTGAAACAACAGTTTTCACAGTTTATTAAAAAGCATTTTTGAAAGCATTACCCTAAGGCATTGTCAACATTTTATTACTATCACTAAGAGCCAGCACAAATGAATAATCATCAGCACGGGTAGCTTGTGTCAGAAAGGAAAACTGTTTGAGGCTTATGTAGAAATTATACTAAAGTTTAATGTCAGAGTGGAGCTGTTTGCACGCGGGAACACGGACAGCCTTCTACTACCAAACGTCTGGACCAGCTCCATCCTCTCATCCTCGCTGGAACATCTCAGAGAGGAAACCAGGGGAGTGCTGGGTCTGTGATCTCAGGAGGGCCTCACCTGGGCAGCAGCCAGGCTGCTCCCAAAGGCTGTTCCTCTTTTAGCATTAGCACTGATTTACATTCTCTTTTGCTCCAGAATCACCTGTTTTGCCCCTATCCTCCTCCTGGTGGGCTGGCCGGCTCATTGCCATCCTCCAGCGACAACAGCCAGGTCACAAATCCCATATGTGAAAAATCACAGTGTTGGGATGCTCAGAAATATATTCTCTAATTCCCTGGTCTGATCAGGAGAAGCCCATGGCCAAAGGCGCATCCCTGTGTCCTGTCCCTCGGGTGCAGCCAGACTGGTGGTTAACACAGCAAAGCCAAGGGCTTGTGCGGCTTTATCACAAGCAAACACTGTATCTTCATCACCTTTCATATCTTCTTCACCTTGTCCTTCCCTCCTCCTGCCAGGCAGCGATGCCAGCCGTGCTGAGATCTCTTTGCTGCTCCAGCACCGCTGAAGGGGACGGGTTGCCCAGAGCAGCTGTGGCTGCCCCATCCCTGGAGGGCTTCAAGGCCAGGTTGGACGGGGCTTGGAGCAACCTGGGCTGGTGGGAGGTGTCCCTGCCCAGGGCAGGGGGTGGCACTCTGTGGGCTTTAAGGTCCCTTCCCACCCAAACCGTCTGTGATTCCATGGCAGACACAAAGGAGAGGATGGTCCTTGATGGGGGTGTTACACCTGCTGTTGGAGGGCTGTTTTGTGACTGATGGGACAGTGGCAACAGACCTCCCGTTGGTTCCGTTGGGTTTCCTGGCTTTCCTGTTGGGAGAGCACGGCAAGCTCAGGGAGCGCTGCCTGCTCGCATGGCTGGAATCAGGCGGGGGTGTGCACCACCCATATTGCTTCTGTAAAATTACACTGCTCAGAAATGCTCCTTCGGCCACCGCTTGTTTTCAAAGTAATTGTGTTGTTGTGCACGTTTGAAAACGCAAAGTAATAATGCCTTACACACTTGTTCTGCCCTTTCATCTGCAGATTTTTCCACTGGAAAAATCAACATCGCATCATTAATTTACAAACAAAAATGCCCGAGACCCAGGGAAGCACGCCACATTTCTGGTATGTTCAGGGAGAGGGTGCCCAAGCGGCCACCCCCTCACCCAGTCACCAGTGCCTCCTAATTTCCCTCCCTTTGGCCAAAAAGTAGCTTGATACAAACCGAATCTGACTGGCAATGGGGACATGGGAGGAAAAAAAAAAGAAAACCTATCTCTTTTATATTATGGTTAGGCTCTCTTTTTTCTTTATAGGATCACCTTTAAAGCAGTTAACATTTCTGTTCCCAGTATAATATTACTAATGGAGATAACATCATTGTAATGGAAAGCAAAATTGTAATTTCAAAACTTTAAAAAAATTTAAGGCAACTAAATAAAAAATTTAAAAAAAAATAAAAAAAAATTAAAAAAATTAAAAAAAATAAAAAATAAAAAAAAAATTAAAAAAATTTAAGGCAACTAACTATATTAGTCATTTTTTTTTCCCCACTCTCATTTACTTTAGGGAAAATTTGGCCTGATCCGTTTAGCTATCACAAGCTGGAACACTCTTAACCCTGTATCATTAAAACCCAAGAATATTCAGTGTATGGAAGGTATCAATTTAAACTGTATCTACGCATAGTCCTGATTATACATCCCTTTAAAGCGGTAGTTTAAGAGACATTAGCAGAGCTTGCACAACCTTATCCTTACCTATATAATGTTTCAAATCAAGCCCTGTGTAATTAAGTCTTCATAATCAGCGCTTCAACAGCAGCCTGGTCTCCAAGCTATTTGCAAGTGCCTCCTTTCCAGCAGATGACGTTTGCAGAATATCGCACCTAGAAAGTTGCTAAAAGCGCTGAAGCACTGGGTTCTGTCCCGTTGGTGCTTCGCCCCCCCAGGTCCCTGCCAGCCCTCACGTGCGGCTGCTGGGCAGAGGATGGGGCAGGTCCCTCAGCTCCTGGACTCTCCAGCTCTGGTCCATCACCTTCTGCCTTGTCTTTGCCCCATTAGCTAATGTCCCTGGAAATTTAAAAAAAAATAATTAAAGATTTCATTTTTAAGCATCAATTCATTTTTTAAGCAGCTTTGCCGCTGCTTCCCAGGTGCTTTACGCCGGGCGCTGGGATTCGTGCTGGTCCCAGACACAGCTGCTGCACGCCAAGGTCGCTCCTTTGCCCATCGCAATGTAGATCCTGTGCAAGGCAATAAATAAAGGAGATTTCTCACGACAGCGCTTGGTTGTGGCTAAGTCTTCGTCTGCAATTCCAGCAGTGATTGCTGCTAAACACTGTACTTGCCTTTTTAACAGAAAGCAAACCGGCGCGGTGGTTCTCCCCAGCGTTGCCCATGCCAGCGGCGCGCAGCGAGTTCCCTGCGATCAAGTACGATAAACATTCAAATCAGTCCATCCTTGCCAGCAGATCATTCAAACCAGCAACGGGTGACCTTCTGCAAAGCCCAGGAGACAGGATTACACCGTTTCTTCAGGGGACTCCGAAGGATCAATTCCCTTTTTTATTGTTTACACCCTTCATGCAAGAGGAGCACGTTATCTTTTCAAGTAAGCCATCATGCTCGATGATATTCTGATTTATGGATATGCAAATCAATACCACTCTCTGTGCCTCTACCACATACACGTTTCCAAACTACTGCTCACTCTAAACAATTTTAGAGAAGAACAGAAAAATTGTTCTTGTTCAGGGATCTCTGAACTTCCATCCTACAGATACACTTTTTCCCATGTATTCCCTTGGAGGTTAAAAAATCTAGATAATGTTTTAGTTCTGCCTTCTCCTTCTAAAATGTAAACATTTAAAATAATTGTCTACAAATTAGTCGGGAATTTTGTAACAAATTATTTATGCTATATGTCAGATCTGAAACTACAGGAAAAGGTCAATTTTGCCAAACCTCCATGTAAAAAAAAAGTGGAAAAATTCAGAATTTGTTTCCAGCATAAAATATTTCTTTTAAAAAGGATAAGGAAAATAAAGATTTTATAAAGGGTAAGGAAAACAAACAAAAAGGTTGTGGATTATCACTTCATCAGCGTTTTCAAGCACCTAATTTTTTGTCACTGCTTAATATAGATAATATTTTACTTTTGAAAATGCCCACCCCCCTGCACCTAAATGCTGCTGGGGGGTATGTCCAGACGTAACCACACTTTTTGCCACCGTCCAGCTCTTACTTACGAACATCCTTCACAGTCGCACCAGCACCTGGAGGTGTCCGTCCATAGCGGCAAACGGCTGAGACAAACTGGGGGCTGAAGCACCATTAAGATAAAAGCCTTTTGTCCCTCTCCCTCTTCTCACATAACACTGACATTTTAAAAGTAAAATATATTAGAGGCAGCAATTCCCTATTTATACAGGTGGGAAATAAACATTTTGCTTATATTCTCTTCCTATGCTGTTCTCATAAACTAAATCATATAAATGATTCCTGATTTACCTTCAACAGCTATGAGCAGTGTATTGCCTGGATATAAAACTCTGGTTTTAATACTTTGATTGTAACATACTAAGGGAAGAACTGATGCCTTGAAGGCCTTATTAGCTTTAGTGGATTAGTTGTTTTCCTCCTTAGTGCGGAGGCAGGAAGGTGGTGAGAACGTGTTTGAATGCTCCATCATTGGACTAACCTTATCTAGCGATGGAGCTAGAGATGATATAATGATATTTTTGTTTGCTTCCCTTGTGGAACTTTAAACAACTGTCACTATTTAAAACAATGAAGCTAAGAGAAATACAACATTCCCCAGAAACAGCTGCAAATGAAAGCTTTCACGTGCCAAAGCCAAGTCCTGGCTGTGATGAGGGAGTCTTCCAGGCCCAGCGTGTTCAAGAAAACCACAGTTATTGATGGGAGATCATTTAAACACTTATGAAAGTTTCCAAAAAGTGGTCATAAAAATCTGCTTTTAAATGTTGAGTCTTGAAATTGTCTATGAAAGTCTCATCAACGCTGCCGTACAGAGCCATTTCTGATGTTTAGGTGAAGGACTTTTTACACGTCAACACTCTTCCTCCAGGTCAGACTGAAGTGTTTGGCATGAGGCATGCTCTCAGTAACGGAGATCTTTCTTTTTGTAGAATTTATTATTAATCTTGCATGCAAGTGACACAATTACACCATACATAACTGTATAGTAATAATTTACACAGTATAATGTTATTGTATATATTACGTGTAAGCGTAACTTCGGTTCAGACACATTTCCTAGTCTCTGTGCACACAAAGTGCATGGAATTCACAGTTGAGAATTTCAGCCTAAGCCACTTTTTATTCTGAACTTTTCTTTGTACAGCTGTACTTACTGGCTAACAAGGCAATTCCTGACAGCATTATTTACGTGAACAGTCTCACCAAACTGCCCTGCAGAATTGTAAGTCATTATTGATTTACATGGAGTACGTGGATAATTACAGCACTCTTTTCTGAGGTCAGCTGAAAGTACAAAAACTATTCAGAGAGGGCAGGATTTTCAAAACAGCCCAATATTTCTGAAACTGAAAAAAAAAAAAAAAGACAGAAAAAACCCAAGAGATGAGGGAGGCGGTGGATGTAGGGCTCACAGATTCCTACAAAATTTCCAAGGGTACAATTCCAAGTCACATCCATTAAGGATCTCACTGTGGTCAGAGGCACAACACGGCACCGCTGACAGAATAACACAGTCTGATACCCCGTAGGAAATACAGGGCTGGGAACTGTCAGGTGGTGATGTGTCTGCCACTCAGTACTTTTGTACTGCTGTTTTCATGAATATATTTTTTGAGCCTATACCATAATAATTAACGTGCTGAAAGGGTTGTCTTTTGGGATAGCAGAGGATTCCTGTGCCTGCTCTGAACAGCACTAAGAGTCATATGGGCCCACATGGAAGAAATAGTTGCGTTTTGGCTTCACTTATTCAAAAAAAGCGTGTAGAAGCTTGGGCAAACAGACGGACTATGCTTACTAGAGAAACCCACGCTATTCACCAAGACTAAATGGAATCATGTTATTTGATGTCACTTGCTACCAATGCCTCCTATGAAGGACGGAATGTACAAGGTCAATGGGCAGCAATCCCACTTTCAAGACTTACCTGAGGATCCAGACTGCCTTTCCACCTTGTCGACAAACAACAAATAATTCCAAAGGCAGACCTTTAAGAATAGAGATGGGGATTTAAGACGATGGGAAATGTCAGAGGAAGAAAGGCTCAAGAACTCCTCTAGAGACCAAAACATTATCTCCAGCAGTGCCAAGGGCGATCGGCTCGGGACAGGTGACGTACGTGAAGCCTGCAGAATAGTCTGAGCGCGACAGGCCATGGGACTGAAAGGGTACCAAGGAAACCCTCTGGTGTCTCTGCCAGCATTGCCATCTGGCTCCTCATAAAGCATCTCCCTGCTACTGAGCAAAAGCACATTTGTAGTTATAGACTGAACTTTGTGTGCTCAGCGCTCCATTATTCCCTCAGTTGTAACTTCACATGCAATGGTAGGGGTTTTTCGCTTTTTCCCTTTCTTTGTAATAGGATAACTACAGTCATTTCTTCTGCAGCCCCAGGAAACAGCTCTCTGCCCAGCACAGTTGTTGACTTATTTATGTATCGGCTGTATCTGCAAACAATATTATAAGTGAAAGTATTCTCAATGTATCACGATCCCTGTCAGAGCAGCAAATGCCTTATTTACCCAAGAAGCGCTCTATCGAAGAGTGGGGATTTCACATAGGAATTCACTTCTGACATTGATGTTAGTTAAAGCTTATCACATGAAACATTGAATTATCTGCTAAGGCTGCAGAACTGCAGCAAGATAACAGAGAATTCTGAATAATAATTGGTAACTCCATACTGAAATCAATGCTATTAGACTATAGTGATGTAGATATTTCTTTTATCTACAAAACACAATTAAAAATTGAACCGAATGTCGGTCTCCAATGTGGGTATCATTACCAGGTTTGTGGTTGTCAACGCCTGAACTGAAAATTGTGAATATGCAAGCAAAAAGTACCCCCTGCGAAAACCCTCAGGAACTTATTTGCCAAGTCTGTTTTCTATTAGACCAAACAACACACGCTGCATTAGATCACCAGCCTCTGTCCCCAGGAAGGCTGTCGTCAAACCAAGGCATGCTCAGGATGGGCAGACTCAGCTGTGGGGCAGGGGTAAAGGGGCGATGCCGATTTCCTACAGTCCATTCCAACAGAATGAGTCAGCCCTTGCCAGGTATCCTATAGTTCCCCAAGAATTTCCCCTTTCACCAGCATCGTGAGTCTCGGTCACTCTGTCTCTGCCCTGTGCTAAACCAGAGCTGAGCAGGCGAGTATCTGGGGCAGGAAGGAGCACGGGGAAATGGCAAAGTCGTGCTGGGATCTACTCCAGCTCTCAGCGTGGAAGTGTTGGTGTTACCCTATGCACAGGGTGTTAGTGTCTTCATTAAACTTATCCACCCATTTTATGACTATTTAAGAGTATTTTGAAATGATATTTCATGGCCCACTGTTGGTACCAAACAAAAAAAAAAAAAAGCCTTACGTTAGTCTAAAAGCAATATTTGCACATTAAAAGAAGTTTTATATATAACAATAACATGGTTTGGGTTTTATTTTTTTCCTATTCCACCCCGAAAAAACCTATGTAATTTCACCATGTACCAATTATTACGGAGAGGGCCAGCATATTTTCTAGCGGAATATTTTCTAGCGGAAATGGTCTGGAAGAATATACTACAAAATACTCTCGTTGGGTGGGAGTTGTTTTGTTATGACATGCTATTTTCCTTACATCTAACACAAGCTTCTAACAGTTCCCTGGGAAGCCAGCACCCCTCTCTTGATTATATTTTATGGTCTTCTCTGGATGTGCAGGGTGCTGAGACTGACAGAACTGAAGGTGGAGTTAAGGACGAAGGAGAGGAGATACCATGGCAGCAGGATGCGCCGTCAGCCCCAGGAGCAGGAGGATGGTCCCAGCCTCCTCCAGCCAAACCAGCTCCCCACCACCTCATCCCAGGTTCACAGCAGATTCGTGTGTGCTCTTCTCGCCTCTTACCTCAGAGCGAAGAGGGCTCTTGAATAAGTCTGGTTACGGTGCTTATTCTCAAAACGTTTAAGCACGCACCTCAAATAGATTCCATAATCTCTCAGACTATTCACAAATTCAGTATAACATTTAAGCCCAAGTACCTTGTTCAGCTGCAGTTTATGGTCTTCTGTTGGTAATAACTCATCTTTTAAACACAATAGAACCTGTTTGATAAAAAATAATTTAAGTATTGAAGTGTTATCTCCTTTTTAAAAATATTGTTACATTGAGGCTCTTACTGTTGCCTCAGCAAGAGCAGAGAAGGGTGGCAGACCTGGTGCTGAAGTCCTTGTGGAGAAAGGGCAGACACCACTCGAAGAGCTCACTTCCATATGGTATTCTTTGAACTCGAGACGAGGCAGAAGTGGCACCCCTCTGCTAGAATGGGGAGACAGAGAAAAAAAGGTTAAAAAATAAAGAAATCTTTCCCTGAACCAACTGAGGAAGGCAATTCCCATCAATTTAAGTTACACCTCAGTTCTCATTTCTTAATTACTTACCTAGCTATTATTTCTTGCATTGAGAAGAACAGAAGTCTGCAACATCTACATCAAGTTTCTGACAGAAGGATATTATTTTATGGCATGTATGATGCTCAGAATATCCTGCTTCAAGAAGAGTAGTTCAGTCACAGAATACTGATGTAACCGTCTCAAGATGAGACACGATAACCTTTGACTGAGGGCTGGAGACAGGACCTGGGAAAGACCTACACCCACGTCAGCCAGCTGGGCTGGTATGCACCAACTCATCCCCACCAGACATACTGTGGCAGCAAGTGCTACCAACACGGGCAACAAATGTTGCTTCCCCATTAGCAGATCCAAAGGTTGATGACCTTCCATCCTGTCAAACTGCTGGAAACATGGGTGTTAACTAAATAACGATGGAACAAATGGCAGAGCCTGGTTGTCAAAACTGCAACTCCAGGAAGATGACTGGAGCTTTGACGAATTCGGAGTTTTCCTCGCCAGCAGACCACTGCACGGCTGTCTTCAAGCGCTTCCCAAGACTTGAAATTAATTTTCAAGTTTTGAACTGAAGACAATGAATTGACTTCAGACTCAAGTACAAAATACAGCCATCAGAAACATGACTACTGGTCAAATTCAGGTCTAATGAAGACCAAATACTAGCTACTGGAATGGGTGCCAGTTACTTAAGAGGGTATTATTTGGTCTGCCTAAAGGTGACAGAAACAAAGGGTAATAGGACATGTCAATGTGCTGCGAGCTGTGAGATAGATTGTAACCCTACACTGCTTTTATTTGAACAAATGTTACAGCAACTCCCAGTAATTTGATTGCATCTCTGGTTTTTTTGTGTTCTACAACACGATATTGCTTCCCGTCATCCTAAAGGTGAGCAATCATTTATCGTAGTAAATAAAATAATTTCCTATTACTCTATGTTATGAAAATACCATTTCTTTTAATTTGATGAAGTGACTACTGTTTAGCATCTTCACAAAGCAGAACGGATCATGTATTTTACTCTGTGCTTGCTTATTTTTCCCATGCTTAGCTGTACCTATTAAATGCAAAAATACATATTTTTTCAGAATATATACTGTTTTGAGGATAGAGGCATACCATACTGAAATACACCAGCCGATTCATTCTCACAACAGTTCTGTAAAGGGATGAGAATGTATCTACCTGCATAACTACTTCTTTGAATGATTTATCTAAGAGAGTGTACTTGTGGGTACACAGCCATGAACATGGCTAAAATAAATTCAAAGAAAAATATCTTTATTTTCAGTGCTTCACCACAATCATTAACTAGAACTCCATGGGACAAAATTACAAAGAGCTGCAGAAGGGAAGATCAGCTGTGCTTGAAGAATAATTACATTGTTTAAAAAGTTTCAAAGAAAGCAAATAGGAAAATGTTAGAAATGCGATAAAACTTCTTAGGAAAAGTAACACACATGCCCAGCATCAAGGACTTAGCAATTTATATTACCGGCTTTCCAGCCTGAGCTTTTCCATGGCAAAGCTCTACTTGTGTCATCATGTCCTCTCTGCTCTTCAACTTACCTGTATGAAACCAGAAACGTGTCCCACAGCATTCCAGCCTTCCCAGAGAGTGCTGGGAGAGTTTATTGGAGAGTTTATCAGTCCTTAGGGGAGACTTTTGGGGAGGGTAACGGGGCTCCTGCACGCAGCGAGAGAGGGCGAGGAGGGAGGATTGCACCAAACCCCGGCTGCGGGCTCTCATGGCAGAGTAGATGATAACCAGAGAAAACACAGATGCACAGCATTATATCTAGCAGCCATTTGCAGTTTAGGCTGACTCATTAAGAGAGATAATTAAAGACAGCTGCCTACATAGTTAATTACTGTCAACAATTAAACCTAGAGGTATATTGCAATACACACCCAAAGAAAACTGAACTGACAAATGGCCTCATCTGGGCACTCTCTCTTCTCTGGCCTCCTCAGATCCCAGTCTATTCTCCTCCATGACTTTTAAAAGCCTGCATTTTTTTTTCTAGGACATTATTTTAATCTTCTTGTGTAGGAAAGTTGCTGGCTCTAAGCCCAGAAGGGCATTTTCTGCCAGGGTGCTAATCAGCCTGTAGTCAAAGGGCTGGCTAGCCCTTTCCTGGTGGCCAGTGGGATGGGGATGGGATGGGAGTCCTCACTCGCCCTGCGGATCATCCCAAACCTCCCCTTCTGAGCAGGGGACTGCAGTTGCTGGGACCACGGTCCAAAGTGGGAATAAACCATACAACTGCAAAGAAATCTTTGTACAGATGGTGAGAGGACAGAAGATTACCCAGTTGTGAGATAAAATGCACCCATCACACAGGTAAAAAGTATTGCAGTTTACAATTTTGTGTATGGGATGAAAACAAGAAATGTGTTTTCTCTCACTCAGGAAAGAGAGGAAACAAAATAAGTATAATAGTTTTAATTTTCATTCTAATATTATTTGTTGTCCATAATAGCTTGCAAAATACAAAGAGACCTTAAGAGAGCTTGAATGAACGGGTTTATGAATCTGCATCCAGGGTATAGCTTATGAAAAATTAAAATGAAAGCACTAAAATTTTCTGATTAAAACCCCTTGAAGCCTCATAATAACCCATGGTTGAAAAGTCAACTGAGAACATTTCTCGTCTTTGAAATGTCTTAGATTGTATTTTTTCAAGTCACCTCACCATCCTTGAGATTCCCTTGAGGAAGGTGGAGCAGCAGTATCTTGCTCAGGACAAGAGCTCCAGCTTGTCCCGGTCCTAAAGCAGGGCCCAGCTCAGCTTCTCATAATGATTCTTTCACCAAAATGACATACCAGGTGCCACATGCCATCTGGAAAAGACATATTCAAATTGACAGAGATATTTGCAGTCACAGAATCATAGAATTGCCCAGGTTGGAAGGGACCTTTGAGATCATCGAGTCCAACCATCAACGTAACACTGACAAAACCCATCACTAAACCATATCTCTAAGCACCACGTCTGCCCGGCTTTTAAATACCTCCAGGGACGGTGACTCAACCACTTCCCTGGGCAGCCTGTTCCAATGCTTGATAACCCTTTCAGTGTAAAAATTTTTCCTAATATGCATCTTGGACTTCCCCTGGTGCAACTTGAGGTCGTTTCCCCTTGTCCCATGGCCTGTTCCTTGGAAGAAGAGCCCAACCCCCCCTGGCTACCCCCTCCTTTCAGGGAGCTGTAGAGAGCGAGAAGGTCTCCCCTCAGCCTCCTCTTCTCCAGGCTGAACACCCCCAGCTCCCTCAGCCGCTCCCCACCAGACTTGTGCTCCAGACCCCTCACCAGCTCCGTTGCCCTTCTCTGGACACGCTCCAGCACCCACTCCAGTCATTTGCCAATTCTAAACATTTCTATAAAAAAAATAAAAATCAGTAAAACGTTTATTTTGTTTGTTTTCAGGCATCAGAATGAGGCGGAGCAGGGGACCACCCTTGCTTTGGTGAGCTGCAGACACATCACCTTGCAGAGGAGGGTGGTCTCGGAGCTCCCTGCCATGTCCCCCACAGCACAAGGTGTGGTGGCCACCCATCAGCCAGCACAGGTACGAAACACTTCTCCCTGCACAGCCGGGGATGCAGGGGCAAAGAAGAATTGCTTTTCCAGTACTTCCACAAAAAGCTTAAGAAAATTATCGTTGTCACCTAGGATACAAAAAATACCTTTATATTTTGGCTCTGGAATTTACAGTACTTCTGTCGCTGAGTGTTGGCATCTACTGGTGGCTCTTGACAACACAGGATGATAGATTTTGAATTTTTTCCAGGATGTACACAAAAATTCCTACCTATTTGCTACCACTGACTCCAAACGGTGACTGTTTTTTGATCATTACTCATTACTGGAGCTTTCTATATGGAAACTTTTTTGCTTCCTTGAAAAATAAACCTGACCAGTGCTCCAAGCCTACGCAATGCCCTGTTGAAAGCTGTCACAGCTGGGACACCCCTTTGACATTTCCCCACGTCAGCACACCTGGTCTGGAGGAACCATCACGGGAGTTTTAGTTGATGGTCTTTAATCTCTGAGAATACGGCCAGGACTTATTTCACTCTGTTCCTGGTTCTGCTACACAGATTCTGAGATCAGAGAGTTGCAAATGTCATGTCTCCCAAGAATAAAATTTTTAGTACTAGATATCCATAATTTCCCAGTAGAAAATGAAGGATGTAAATGGGATTTTATTTGAAGGAATCTTAATAAGTTTATTATGAATTATTATTTTATATGCATGTTCTGATAACATTTTATGATCCCTGAACTATTCCTACAGTCACATTCACCAGAACAGGCTCTGTTGCTCGTGTAGAAATCCAACAAGACCCCAAAAGGTCTGGATACATTTGAGCACATGCAGCCTGTGCACTGGCTTTTGAACGTGACTTCAAATCAGACCTTCCACTTCGTGAAGGAGCTTTGAATTTTTTGATTTTGTATTTTTGTACATGTTTTCATTCTGGATTTTGCGTTAATGAAGTCAGACATGTAACACCACAAAGTAAAAAGAAAGGGAAAACTTAAAAAAGGAGGACAAGAGGCAATAGTCCAAAGTTGCATCTATGTAAATTCTAAGTGAACATAAGGAAAAAACACTCTTGACAACCAGCAATTAAATACTGGAAGAGGCTACCCAGAAAGATTGGTCAGACTCAGCATTTTTGGAGATTTTCAGAAGGATGGGTTTTTCAAAAACAGGGTCCTGAAAAACCTCATCTACCCTTGAAGTTTGCTTTCTGATGAGCAGAGGATTACAGGATATTATGTTCTTTTCTTTAAAAAACAAACAAGCAAAACCAACAAAATCCCCAAAACGTCCCCCTCAAAAAAGTGGAGGGGAAGTCTCTGACCCGGGAGCAGGTTGTCCAAAGCAGGACGGGTGCCAAGGACGGGGCTGGATGAGCCAGAAACAGGCAGGTTCCCTTCAGAGCCCTGGTTTATTTTAGGGGGAACTTGGCCAAAGTGGCAGAGTCTCCCCAAAGCACTTAGGGTTTGTCAAACTGTCAGGATTTGATAAAACGCTGCTCCAGAACACTTCCTCTCTTTTTTTTTTTCTTTTTGCTTAACAGTTATAACTCTATTTTGTTAGTGTGGTGGTGAGATGAGTTTCCAGGTTATTCAGGGACTTGGATATGGAATTAAAAATGATTTTACTTGTTTAGAGATTGCAGCAGACAGACTTATAGGAAGAGGTGATATATTGCTGTGCTGCCGAGAAACCCCACGGAGGAAGAATTTGCAGCTACTGGGGCCCCAAATCCCCCGCCACTTCTATTGCTTTGGAAATGTGACTTTGCCCAGGACGCTGCTCTCACTTTTGGTCAGCTGAAGCCTTAATTTTTAAAATAGCAAAAAATAATACTAAAAAACAATTTATCTAGATATATTATTTGTTCATCTTGTTGTGTTATACCTAGACCTAACACAATAGTTACCAGTGTATTGAGGATATTAGATATTATTTGACACTTGCGGTTCTTTAGTTTCTTGGACTTTTAATGGAAGTCTTTTTCCCTAGTATAAAGTTTGAACAGGATTACTTGCTCGGTCATGTACTTTTGGCTCCTCCAAGAAGCCTTTTTCTTCCTAACTCTTTTTAGAGATTGATTTTGTACTGTGAGAGACATTGAAATATAAAATATTTCCTATCAATTTCTTGTCATTACCCTTAAAAACTCATAACAAAGAAAAATTGCTCCAGATAAGTCACATTAATTATTTCCTTTCATGAATTTTTTCTTTTGTATTTCACAGACTGCTTTCTAATCCTTTTATAAGTACAGAGATATATCATGATATACATTTGACACTAAATTGCTGGTTTTTCAGGCAACCTGAAGAGAGATTTGAGTTAAGCAAGAAGCCCACAAAAATGAAAGTACAAACCAACATCTTTAAAAAACAAATCTCTTAGACTAACTTACCATTACAGACAACTCAGGCAGCAACCTAAAAATTTCTGTTAGACATTTCACAGTTGGGATTCCATGATGTTATTGTACTCCTCACAAGAAAAAGCCACAATAAAGCAGACATCTCAGAGGACATCCTGCAGGAAGAGGAGACATGCATTTTGATGCACCATTCAGCTTCTTGGGTGAAAGCAATCCTCATTGTGACAGTCTAAAGTACCTGTAGGCATGTCATACGTCTTCTGTTCCAATGCCACCTTTAGAAAAGCTCCAGGTTTTCAAGAGGATGCAATAGATAACTTAGGAAAGCCTTTCAACCTTATAGCCATCTGCAAGACCACTGTGGCCTTGTCTGGACCACTCAACATCTGCAGGAAGACCATCCTACATGTCCTCCAACAACATCATGCCCATGCTACAGCTGGCTTGAGGGCTGCAGGTGCTTCCTGCAAACTGGTAGCACTGGGCAGACCTGTCCGTCCCCTACGTGGTGGTAGTGGATGTCACAAATAATTCAGACTAGATCTAAGGAAGAAATATTTTATGCTGAGGGTGGTGATCTCCTGGCCCATGTTGCCCAGAGAAGCTGTGGCTGCCCCATCCCTGGAGGGGGTCAAGGCCAGGCTGGACGGGGCTTGGAGCAACCTGGGCTGGTGGGAGGTGTCCCTGCCCAGGGCAGGGGGGTTGGAATGAGATGGCCGTTAAAGGTCCCTTCCAAGCCAAACCATTCTGTGATTCTATGAAATAACCCAGATGTATAATTACATATATGCTTGGAAGGCATATTCCAGATGTTATCTCTATGGAGCTAAAGTCAATAAGAATGACTACATTCAGCCCAGTGGAAGAAATTTTATCTTGAACTAATTAATCCACTGGTAAGGAGAAAATTCTTTGAGGAGGAAAAATAAAACAAAATAAAGTCCCTGAGTCATGTCTTGCCTATCCCATGAGACGTTCCCATAGCCCAGCCCAGGAAACCTCATCGTCATCTGACAGAGGGAGTACATGGGGACCTGGCAAGAGTGACTGCCCAGTCGCCTCCTGGCATGGTCTATGCTAGAAGATTAAGATTTAGAGGGTGGAAACCGTAAATAAAGCAATCTCAATTTGATTTATGAGGTGATATGTAGAAGGGAAATACATACATACATATGTATATATAAAAAATACATATATAATTTCTATGCTTCTATTCTCCTCAATGTTTCTCCTAGATAGCAAAATAAATTTTTTTTAATCCAGATTAGAGACCATTTCTCTGTTTTTGAAATCAGCCACACATCCCACATATATAACGCTGCAAGCTATGAGAGATGTGCAGTGAGATATGACAGAAACTGGCAAACTCTCCAGTTCACACAGGACTGGACTTTTCAATTGATCAGTGCTGGGACATGAAGCGTTTCTTTGCTTACTCTCTGAACAATTTCCACCATGCAAAAGTAATAGGAATTGTAGGGCATAAAAGCCACAAGCACCTAATGAAACAAGGGACATGATCAATGAACACAATTTGATGTCAGGCTTTTACTTCTCCCAGTTTAAACGTAATCTGTTTTTTACAACAAGAGACAGAGAAACCCAGTTAAAATGCTCCATTACGGTCTGGCATCGCTACTCTGTGAAAGAAGAAAAATGACACCGTTTTATATAGCCGGCATGCTTAAACCGCTTCTTAGTAGTCTGGATAAAACTGAAATATGGTCTTTCGAGTGGGTGGAGTACATTAGAGATACCACCAGCCGCAATAGCTGCGGTGGTGCTGGGCAGGTGCTCCAGGACACCGGGACCTTCTCACCCCGATCCTGCTCCCCATCCCCCTGCACCAGCACTGCCCGACCCCGGCAGGGAAGGACAAAACAAGGGGTTTCACGGGGAAGATGGTGTGGGATGGTCCCTGCCAGGGCCTGGACCGTCACGTCCCAGGGACCTGCAGCCCTGTAGCTGCCCCGTGGGTAGGTGCTCGGTGCCGGGTCTCAGCAGAGGCACTGCTGGAGGGAAAAGGGAAAAAAACAACTATTCCTTGTTTGTGTTTTTCCTTGTGTCACTGGTGAAGCTGCAGTGGGGGAAAATTTTAAAGGAGAATCTCCAAGTATGTGAGGAATGAATGTTTGCCTGCAAACTCTGTGGTCCTGTCCTGGTAATAAACTGAGGTTATAGAAGCTCCCGGTCTGTCTTTTCAATATATGTTTTCACCAGGCTACTCTCTTAAAATATATATCTGTATATACACATACATATGAATATAGGAGAAGTGTTGCCCCACTTCACATTTACTCTGGTGACTGATGTCAGGTTTTGTTCCCATTAATGCTTCGAGCAATCAGCCAAGGACGTACTCATGTGCACACATAAAATAAAAATGCTGGGCCAAAAATATTATTGTACTTATCACATCTGTGATACCACTTTCCTTTATGCATTGCTTTATCCACTCAAAAAAAAAATAATGCTTTGAACATATGACACCAATACCAAGCGGATTTTGGTTTATTTCAAACTGCATTATCGATAATTACATGGTTTATATTCCAGCTTGATCTTTTCTGACCGCGGATGAATTTGTTATGAAAGAAAGCAGGAGCTATAACTTGCCATTGCTCTGTGCTGGCAGAACAGCACACAAACCCGCCATCGTTTGGGTGGGATGTGTTTAGAATTACAACGTAAAACAGTGAGTCATACCACCACAGCGGAAGGAGTAGCTGCAGTTAAAATGAATTATCCCCGGCCATCGAAGATGCAGATTGACAGATAAAAACATGAGCTAGGGTGAAGTTGCAGTTGTAATAAATGAAAATGAAAAGAATATATTTTACCAAGGGGAGAATCAAATGGACAATATGCAAGTACTGCAGTCTTTCACGTCCCGTCTGCAGGCATATCAGTTACACCTTCCACAACTTAATTACCCACACGCTCTTTATGCCAAAGCAAGTGAAGTTATCTCCACCTTAAGAAAACTGAATGCTGAAAATATCGAAGGTTTCCATACCTGCAACTTTGCCTATCAGTGTGCGTTACTCTAACAACGGACATACCTCCAGCATATCTTTATGTCCTTAGACCATTGCAGCTCTAAAAACCACTGCTAAAAATAACAAATTATAAAAGTTCTGGGGGAAAAAAAAAAAAAAGTCGATTTACCCAAATCTTCCAAAACACAGGTTAGTTGCATGTCATGAAGAATACCTTCCAAACCCAAGGCATGGCTTACTATGGGGAGAAAAGCATGCAAGACAGACCCAGAAAAACAATTCCATTACTGTCCCATAGTTGTGGTGATTAGGCTGACAATTAAAAGGCAGTGATAGTGAATAACTCTGCAAATAAATCAGAGAGCACTGCAGAGAGGGGGGAGACAACCCACTCTCCATGTCCCCAGTGGCTCACTCCAGAAATAACAGCCCAAAGCCACAGCAAGAAACACTGAGTTTGGTACTAGAAACCCAAATACACTGCGGGGGGAACCTGTAGGACTGGCATCTCTGGGGGTCTCCAGACATAGGCTGGATGGCAATAGCTCCCCTTTGCACACGCAGAACGACCAGGCCCTCGGCTTGTGCCTTGCATCCCATGGCTTCGTGATAGTGCCCAGGAGCCCGAATTGTCACGGCTCTTGGTGAGAAACTACTGCCTAAAGAGAGGCTGGCTGCATCCCTAAACATCGTGGTCTGGCCCCGAGGGCCAGGACACACATCTGCAGCTAAATGGACAAAGGCCGATTAAACCCCCGTGGGCTCATCAGGTGCTAAGAACAAAGCTGAGTGCGAGACAGCTAAAAAGGCCATTTTGATTTTTTTTCCTAAGTAGTGTAAAACCAAGCGAGGCAACCCACCTGCAGTTTCTGAGCTCACACAACCCAGACCACAACCTGCTTTATGGACCCGTTCGTCGTCACACGAAACGCAGTTGCTGGAGGAGCAGATTGAGAGAAGCACGTGCAGCAGGTGCCGACGCCAGAGCAGGGTCTCCATCCTGCCCGCCCCCGCTCTCGGGTGACGCAGGGGTCCGCGTCAGTGTGGCTGGTTTACAGATCCCACAACGTCACCTGGCAATTAAAACTCAGAGAGAGGGGCAGTAACAGGGAGACAGCTGCAAAAACTTATTATACATGCCAAAAAATATTGTCCAAGGGAAATGAAAGATATGCTTTGGCAGTGTAATAAAAATAGACGTACTGAGGCGGAGAAGGTATATCGCCATTGCATTTTATTGCGTCCTTGAATATTAAACTCACTTTGATATTATACAGCTACTAGAAGATATGACAACCAGGTAGGGGATTGTGTGTATTGATAATAAATTTTGAGTTTTTTGGGAATAACTAAGCAGGGAGCAGATCCTTTCACAGATACATATTGACAGCCAGGAACAACCTGCCACAGCCTGAGCAATTCCAGTCCACGATCCCAGTATGCCCACAGACAGCAGCGCACACCTGAGACAAATTCAGCGTTTTACTAGTTTATTACTTTACAGTGGTTGCAAGTACCAAAACTGTTCGATGATGTTTCAGGTTTTTCTTCCTCTGTTTCATTTTAAAAGTTTCTACTATGTTTGCCTTAAAAGCAGGTGGTGGGAAATTAAGCGTGGAGGCATGCAACAGCCACAATAGTTATGCAACGTATCAGTTAAGTGATTTTAAACTCTATTGTAACTTCTCCATCATCTGCAATGAACCACCTGCTTCAGATTTTAGATACCCCTCTCTGGAGGGCTTGAGAAAAATACTCAACCAAGCAGTTAAGAATTAAGTTTGAATCTTTATGGACTCCAAGTCAAACCAATGATGCACAGGTGTGAAATAGCATTCCACTGGGTGTCTCATGGGATAACAACACCCCTCAAGTGCCTTTGCTTTCCTGGAGAGAATCCCAACACCCACAGACCCCCCCCTCCTCCTGCAGCTCCCCTGTCCCTTCCCCAACCACGTTGTCTGCCGGGGACCCTCTGCAGCAAGGATTGTGCAGCCCCCAAGGAGAGAAATGCTTTGCCCAAAGGACAGTTTGAGAGCGTTTTGGTTTTAATTCCCTCAGCCACTCCTCACGTATCTGGAAATCTGCGGTCCCTTTTAGTACCCCCTGAAATTAGAGTCTGCCATAGGTCGTTAATCCATTTCCTTGGTGCGCCCTATTATTAGGCCGTTAGGTTTGCTTCCAAAAATACCTCCCCAGCTCTGGGAGCCGAGCCCCAGAGGGGCAGGCAGCGTGCCCAGCTCCCATTGCAGGCAGTGGTGGCATCTCATTTCTCCCTGACCAGCACAGTAGCTGCCAGTGGAGGCCATCGCAAGTGGTGGTTTCACCTCGCCACGAGCAGCCTGTAGCTCCCTCGCTGCACCCAGAGGTCTTGTGAAGAGGCAAGCGAGCCTGGCAGAGCCCAGCAAAGCACACACAGACACTACTGGGTTACCACTAATTGCCATAACACCAGTCACCTCTGCGTGCTGTCAGTTTATTAAAAAAAAAATATATATATATATATAAAACAATAAAGATGAAGCTACTTAAGGAATAACACTTTTTTCCCCAACTAATACACTCTGCCTTCAAAGCAAACATGTTTTTTTGTAGCACCTCTAAATATAAGCAAATTTTTAATCTGTTTGTTGCATGCTGAGCACAGTGAAAAGAGACAATCTGAAGCACAAGTAAATAATTTATTTTTGCCTTTTTCTCAAACAGAGATTTCTTCCCTCTGCCCCAGCAGACGCATGGAGATCACGCTTCCTTGTCAAACATCACACAAACCTACCTACAGCGCTCCTCGGATGCAAACTCACCCTCTCAGTTCAAGCAAAGTGACTGCTGCAGCAAGCTCTACCTTCACGAGACCAGAGCACCACGTGAATTCTTCTTCACCGTTGCCAAGTCTTCTTATATAAATGAGGTTAATTAAAACCCCATCTATAGTTAAGAAGCCCCAGCCCTGCCTGATGCTCAGTGTTAGCCCCAGGAGCACGTGGGAAGCATTTAGCTTATACGAGGCTGAAGGTTCGGCTGATGGGAAAGTGCTGGGACCATTAACAGAGTTAATTGGATGATGAAGGGGTGGGGGGACAATGCAAAACCCTCCCTCATCTCCCTCCCTGCACACAGCCGCCCAACAGAAACTCCCAGCAATAGGAAAATGAGCCTTGAGCAACAGGGAACAGACCCACAAAGGTCGGCAGCACCGAAGTGAGAATTGGCTTAGAGAGTTCCAGGCCCTGCAAAGCATCGGCAAAGCGCAGGCTGACAGTGACTGATGTGAGATGAATCAATAAAGAAACTACATTCATCCCAAATAAATGAGATTCATTAGCCTAAAAGGCATAATTCATGCCACGTAATTTATATTGCACAGGTAATTTAGATAATTACCTAAACAACTAGGTAATTTATATTACACAGCAAACTTACTAAACTCCCGCCCTTACGGATTTACTATTGTTATCCTTTGTTAAACGACAGTGAACCTTCTCATAAAACTTGGTACAGAGCGCTTTATGTGCTTTATGAATTTTCACACGGAAAACAGCTCTTGGGCAGAAATTGTAAGTGACGCACTGGTATTCTACTGGGTCGTATTATTTTCAGGATAGGATTTATGGGACTGGTTGTAGCAGATTAAAGCTACTATCTGCAAACATTTTCTGCATGGTACGCAGCTTTCTGATTAGAGGTCTCATGTCCTTTCTCCTGCTCAGAAGTTTGGAGGTTGGTCAGGGGTAACCGGCCAGGGACAGGCACCTCTTCCCATCCCCAAACCCACTTCTCCTGCTGGGTGACTCATTTCAACAAGATGTGCTGCTTTAGGCGGCTCGTGCTTCTCTCGGCGCTGACCCTGATTCCCAGCCCATAGACCGTTGCTGTCCCGCAGCCCTGAAATTCATCCCCCATCAGCAGGATCCCACCAGCAGAGCCGCAGGACTTCACGTATGTCACTCACGGTGTCCAGCCAACACCGATCACGGCCAACATTCCGGGATTTTACTGCTGTAGTAAATGTATAGCACCATTGCTGTGAAGGCACAATGGTATAGTAGGTCATAAAAATGCCGTTTCTTGGCTGACAAAACAAATACATGTAGTTTTGGCACCCCAGCAAGACGCCCGAGGATGGCAAGGACACCGTGCCCAGAGCCCTCCGCCTGTCCCCACGCCATCCCCCTCTCTGGGCTAAGGGAAATAAGCACAGGCTCTTCGAGTGCCATGGCTGCCGAACGTGGTTAAAAATTAGCACTGATGGAATATTTATTAGCACCTATGGATTTTACCGAAAGTGATCTGTCACAACACCTTTCCCGTTAACACTTCTGATTTCTGCTGCCGCTGAAGCGTTTTGGTGTCTATCAAACCTTCCCTGCCTGACAAAACAAAGCCAAAAACTCCTCCCAGGCCTGCTTAACAGGTTCAAAGGATTAGCAAAAGAGATGGGAAGAAGCTAAAGCCAAAATATAAATAGATTTCACTCATTCTGAAGCAAGTCCTTCAAAGACCCTCTGCTGGGTTTTGGCCAGTGTCCACAATGTGCCACTACAAAGACCCTGGGCAAGGGGCACCACGGCTGCCTTTGTCCCCACTGTCACGTCTGGTCATCAAGCCACGTGGATCGGGGCCAACCCAGACCTTGAGATGCACTTGCGTTGGCTTTTTTATTCAATTAAACTCTTCCCCTGAGTTCAAACCCCAAGCAAGAAGGGAGCTATGTCTGCACAGATCAAAGTGCAGGCATCTGTCTGGACCCGTCACTGCACTTTGGTGGCATTTGTGCAGGGGAGTCTCCAACTTCGCAACTAAAAAAAATAAGTTAAAAAGAAATCTGTAACTTCTGACAAGTTGCCAGCCTGTGTGTATGATGAACGCTGAAGAATTGAGCCATGCTCCCTGACAGCTTCCAAATTAAACTTTGGGCTGCTTAGGAGGTTGTCAGTCAATAAATTCAAGTGTTTAAGAGGTCCAAGGTTGTTTCTTCTGCCTGTTAGACAGGATATATGATCTGGACTGTGTGAACCTGGAAGCAACAACCCTTCTCTTTCACTGTTTCCAGATCAAAATTGTATGGCTATTAGAGGACATTTTGTCTTTTAAAGAGGACTCAAAAAAATATGATTTCATTGGGCTAAAACAATTCTGTTTTCTCCCCACATCCATTGGCTAGAACTGTGCCTGAATCCATAGGCAAGCTGCCCACTCACAGGCACGTGAGCAGTGCTACAAAGACTTTGAAACGAAACAAATTCAGAAACGCCCAAGTAACCAGACTTACTCTCTTGTACAGCAGGGTTAGCTTAATGTCTGTAGGGAAAATCACACTAGCAATGATAAATGTTTTACTTTTTATTATTTTTAATTCATTATTATTAATATTATTAATATTATTATTTTTAAATTTGTAATTTTTTTATTTATCTAGAAAGATAAATGTTTTATTTTTAACCCAACAGTCAATCAAAAAATCTCTCCCTCCCCCCAGATTTTACCCAGCATGTTATCCTAAACCACCTTTGAATCCCACCAGGTTTCAACAGCTTTAAACAACACACCTGAGTTTTCCCAGTCCACATCCCTGGAGACCTGAGCTCCTCCCATGAAACACGCCGTTAGAGTCACGATGTCCCCTCAGGGCAGCTGCCACCACCGCGCTGGAGCCAGGGCATGGTCCCGGGTTTCTGCACACCCACCAGCTCCCATCCCACCCCTCCAAAGACCAAACTCCACTTGCATCTGCCTTGAAGAAACCGTGTTACGCTCCTGATGTCTTGCAGCAGTGTTTCACGCCGTGTTGCGTTCCGGGAACTTAGCAGAGTTAAATGCAGCATCAAATGAGCAAAAAACCTAAATGCGGGAATGAAAATGGTTGTACCAGACCCATCAGCTTGTTTCTGAGAGTCGGTGGCTGTGGGACCCCCTGGCAATAGGGGAGATGGTCTAATTAGCCAAAACACACGGACGTAAGCCTTTGGGTGCTAATCCTGTGAAGGAGCTCATCCCAACCGTCTACGTGCACGCAGGGAGCCTCTTTCCTCCTTGGGAATTGCCACAAAATTCTTCCTGGGTCAGAGCTTCAGTCTCACCAAATAACACTCCAGACAAAAAAAAAAAACAAAACAAACAAAAAAAAACCCCAAGCAACAACATGTTTTGCACAGAAGCATTTCTGGACAGGTCTATTAAATATCTCAGGTAGGAGCAGAGTGCGGAGGATAGAGATGTGCGAGGCAGCTCCTCGGCTGGCACACACTGGCACAGCTCCATGCTCATCTGCCTCATGCATATTTATGTGCAAGAGACAGCATCCTAAAACTAAAACTGTCTCAGCAGATGCTAAACTCAAACAGGGAACTTGGCTTCTGCAGTCAGTAGGTGTGAATAGCCCCAGAATAAATCAGTGTCCCAAGTGATCTTTGAAAACGAAATGTATGCTCCTAAATCACCGGCAACTTAATCTGAAATGGATGGAGACACCAACGCTGAGATTTAGACAAAAACTTCAGCACATTAGAAAACTACTGCCCAGACGACTTTGGGGATTTAGTTCGTTAAGTGCTTTTGAAAATGTTGTTTTGCATTTCCCTGCAATTTAAAAGCATGGAATTATTTTTTAATTCTCCAGTGCACTTGTATTTCATGTACAGAGGTGGGTTTATATCACACCGTGACAGACCCAAACTCCCTCTGTCCTCCTGGGGAGCTAGCACGCGACACTGAGCCCAAGATGCCCTTAAAGATGACTCACGCTAGCTCATGTGCAGGATTAGATTAGCCCTGTAATATGGTTATTTTGTACTATTTGGAGGACAAGCAGAAGCTGCAAAACATCCTGTATTCAAACTCAGACTTCAGCCACTATAAATTCATACATTTTGGATGAGAAAGACTTTCCACATGAAGAACTGGTCATCTCCTGGTCCTTTCCCCAGGGGTCTGACTGGCGCAGCTTTGGCTGGATTACCTACAGCAACATTTTCCTGTAAATTTATAGAAAAACAGCTAATCTGACTCATGGATGGAATTCCATGGCTGTTATATGACAGCTGAAAATCATAATCCTCTATTCTATTAGTATAAACATATGATTTAGTGGATTTATTCAATCTAAAGCCATGGTTTATTATCTGGAAAGGGAGATCATCTTTCAGCAATGGTCTTGCACGACATACAAACAATTCTTACTACAACAGATTAGTAAAGACATTATGTAAAACAGTCTTGAGACAAATGACACAGAAAAGTCCGAAAATTAGACTAATAAAAAAGTCTGAGCCATCACGAGTACATTTGTGGATTATGTGTGCCAATTTCATAGCTGTTTCTAAAAAAATATTTTATCAGCCACTTATATCTAGGTATCTAAAGCTTATTCTCACACAAGTTAAGACACTCTTGATTGGAAATGACCTGCGGTTACAATTTGAATAAGGCAATTTAATAAAGAAAGTTTGGCACAGCCTCAATAAGAGATGGAGTAATAAATCTGAGGGGTTTTTTATCAGCACAAAATGGCAACAGAGTGCGATATGAAGGAAAAATCTAAGTTCCCATACAAAATAATAAATGTCTGGCAAAGAGCTCTCTCACATTCTTGACAGTTCTGATGACATTACAGTTCCCCCCCTTCCCAAAATAGCTCTAACTGTGTATACATTCATACCTCAGTTCCGTAGCCTAGTTCTGAAACTCTGAAACAGAATAATGATGACACGTTTTTCTAGAAGTTAGAGGAAAATTCAAGCTATGATAAAATGATGTCATGCTTGATATGGCTAATTGCAGTTTAAGAGAAGGACCTGATTAATACTGAAGTAAATGCTTTAGAAAATATTTAAAAAGTAAGTTTTTAAGTAAGTTTAAATATTAAATAAATATTTTAAGTAAGTTTAAATATTAAAAAAGTAAGTTTTTTTTAAAAAATCAGTGATATTCAAAAAGCTTCACAGCAAACTCACACACAACAAATCCTGTTGAAATCCTTGGAAAATTCCCACAGACATCATCAGACATGTTAGTTTACACAACACATGTACAAAACCTTTGGAATGCTATTTTGGAAAATGTTTTACCTGTTTTCTTGCGGTCTCTTGTGTGTCAGATTAATTATTTTCTTACTGTAACGGTATGTCCAGAAAGAAGGTGGAATGATCTCTTTCAATGACAGATCAAGAGACCTGTAGGGGAGGTGAAAAACGTGTATTGCTTAATCCCTACGTTCATTTTATGAAATTGTCAGATCTTTTCCTGCTCTCTCAAATCCCGGAGGTAAAGCGGAGCCCCGCGTGGCCGGCAGCGGCTCTGGCTCTGCGGCCATGGGAGGCTGCCGATGGTCGGGCAGAAACCTCCTGGCCTGGGATCGCTCCGGCCTTTCCCAGGCACAGCGCGAGCGCTTTGTGTGGGAGTCAGGCTGCCTCTCCTCCCTTTTGTACCAGCTTAAAGAGTCCTTAAACGTCTTCAGTGAAAAGAGCACTGAATGCGGGGAGAAAAGCTTGGGAAAGGATTGCTGAAAACACTGGATGTCATCTCACACAAAAAAAGGATTTGTGATGGTGCCACGCCGCCCCCGCAGACACCAAGTCTGCGATTTAACAGATATGCAGTATTCCAAAAAATAAGTAAAAATAATAACTTTTTCTTGCAAACAATGACTTTTATATCGCGGTGTTTCTGTTTTCCCTCTACGCTTCATTCTCTCAAGCTTTACCCTGGTGGGTGGCCCCGTCTTATCAACCATGTCCTGATCCAAAGCCTGTTGGAATCCTTGGAAAATTCCCACAGACATCAGTGGATGAATTTTGAGGTGTACAAAGTCAGAGCTTACCATATANATATATATATATATATAGTATCATATTTTTCTGATAATAATATATGTGTCAGAAGTCTCCATACCACAGAAGACTGGCTTGATGAGTAGGGAAAAGAGCAAACACAGTCAACAAATGGCCCTAGGAGTTCGTTTTCATCTGTAGATAAATAGTACTTTTTAGAGTCTTCAAGAGATGAAGCAGTCACTGGAGTTTTTCAATACTTCAGCAACAGTGTCTTTTGCAAACAGAACATGTCTTTCAGAAAGCAAAATTTCTTTCAAGAACCTGACATCTATAGAAGGCTTCTGGAGCACCACATCAAAAGAAAACCTAGAGAGCTGGGGATGAGACGTGAAAAAACGCAGCTGAGTAGGAACAAAGTCATCAAGTAACAAGAAAAAAAGAAGGGAAGGTCTGGAAAAAGAAATAAGTTTATTAACATTTTATTCCAGGACTGGAGGCATGTAACATTTCATCCATTTCTTGTGATGCCAACTGATTTTTTTTCAGCTACCAAAATGCACATCAGATAAATAGGGATCTTTTTTTTTTCCTTTTGCTGTATTTAGACCTCCTTATAGCTTTACAGCTGCACAATTTTTGCATAAAGGATTTTAAATAGATATGCAGAAAAACCATATTCTTCATATACCAAGACTCTATTTGAGGTAGCTTTATTTCTTGCAGGGTGATACAATTTGTTTCTAAGCTGGAGGGGAAACTGCCTTTCACGGTCTGATTTTGAAACCGTGACTTATGCTTAGATTAAATTAGTGCTAATAAGGAAATGAGTTAATAGTAGAAAAGTAGCAAGACTAGCTCTCGAAAAGTGGGGCTGATCCTGATAACCTGTGTCCACTCTGCACTGGGCTGAGCGGGAGGGCATCAATATACATCCCTCCTCCCCAGTTGTACGTATCTCCTGTTCCGCCAGAGATATACAAGCAAAGTGGTGGCTTTCTTTCCTCATCACTGCATTATTTCTCTGGTTTTAGTAAATAAAGCCCTTTGATTTTGTATTCCAACACCAAAGCGAGTTCGTTGTGCGCTGTGTTTTTCTTTCTGAAGATTAAAATGAGACTGTGTATGGAGAAGGTTCATCTTTCTGAATTTCCAGATCCAGTTAGCGTTCATCTGCTCTGATCTGTGGCACCCTCCTGAGAAATATATTCATTATTATGCAAATCCTGTATATGGCAGTACAACTGTCAGGTGCGAGATATTCTTAGAGCAGTATTAATGTACACAGCCGCAAGCCTGCACCCGACCACATATTTCAGCATACAGTTCAGACAAAGTATACTCAAAGGAAAAGTGCATTCAAAATTATTACATTAAAATAAAGAAATAATTTTAAATACATTTCACGGAATTCATTTTCAAGTTGCAGCCAAGATAAGGAACACACGTTCGGTTTTGTTTGGTGCAACTGCTCTTTTTTGAGGCAGGTAGCACAGTGGGTTTGCTGCCCTGGGAAGGAGAACCCTCCTGCCCATCCTGCTGCCGGTGGATGCCCTTCAGCAGCGAACCGAAGGGAACCGAGAAGGGCTCTCTCCTTTCTAGTTTTCCTCTAGATAACAAAGAAAGGACTGACTCTAAAACCTACCAAAGCCTACAGAAAATTCCCATTGATTTCAAAGGTTTTGGATGTTTTTAATCCTCTCAAATGCTGAGCAGGCAGTTGGAAAAAAACGTTTCCAGAACCCCAAGGAGTTCTTCATTTCCATAAGGACTCGTACGGGATCACACTGAAGTACCAGCTGAAGGGGGAAAAGGGGCTGAACTCTGAAAGGTAACAGCCAGAATAGAAACATTAGGTCAAAAGCCACATGAAGAGAATTTGGTTCATTATAACTTAGTCCCAGCATCAGAGGTGGATTGTTTCCCATGGGTTTGGTCTTGCAGGCACTCCTGTGACCAGTCCCTTGGGAAGCAGCATGGGCACAGGGCTCTGCCCGTGCAGGAACAGCTCTGAGATCCTGATTTCTGCTCCTTGTGCTCTTCAAAGCCCCTCGCTGTACACTGGTGCACTGTTCCTGCTGGAGTCTCAATTTAGTAGGATTTCTGGAAGTGGCAAAGGTCGTTATTGAGATGCTGAGCTCACCTTAATGGATGTTCCTTCCCTGCAAGCACGCGGAGCACCTTATTCCCTGAGGAGCTGAAATCATCCATAGCCTGCTTCAATGAACCTGCATTACCTTTAAATGAAGCCATCTGCAGACCAAGCGACGTGACTCTTCACGTGAGCCACCAAATATTATATATTTCAGTGTCACAGTGAACAGTGCCGTAAAAAATAAAGCTTTGACTCTTGTACCAAGTACTTCATCCCCTTCGACAGTACTTCACCTCTACTGCTTGTCCTCACTACTGCGGCATACAGTTGTAACTGGTTTATATAAAAAGAAGGCTCACATTATGGTGTTCTGCCATGACTACCACCGCTTCTCTTTTGTAGCAGACAGTTTCTGTTTCTTCTCCAAAAACATCCAGGAATGAATAACTGTGCTATGGGGATGTGTCAAATGTGGGAACTGTGGGTTGCAAATGTGATACGAGGATAATGAAGTTGTTAATTTGTGTCAGCTGAAGAACATAACACTATTCTAATAATGTTTAGCATAATGCAAATTGCATACAGAACTGTACAGTGGTGGAAACAACATATAAAAGCCACCTTTCCGGTGAAACAGCTGTATTTCACCACACAGCGCAGGAAGAGGGTTCAGTGCTTACACCAGCACAGATGTCCTGCCATCAACTGAGCATCTGGGGCACTCCTGCTCTGAGTTCATCTTCTAAAGCAAAACTAAATGTAGTTTCTAGCCTGGAAAAAAAAATGGTGCCAAGATCCGCTCTTCTGTTCCAGGCCAGGCCACTAACAGCACGTTCCTCTGCTGCCAACCCTGCCTGCTCCGGCTACCCGACATCTCCCGGGCACTGAACACCACGGGTAAGTGTGTGTCCACCTGAAATCCTCTGCTCAGAGGGGTCACGGGATAAAGTCCAAGCAGAGGGACCAAAGAACTGACCCAAGTCGTGAGCTGGGCATCTCTCATAGGTTCCTCCTGCACTGGTGGAGCAGAGTCCCCCCTTTGCCCCAGGGTCATGCACCACGGTGGCACGGGACGGCTGTGAGGTATGGGTGGAGTTGGCTGCAATACACTGATCTCAGTCTATGGAGGCCGAGGTTCAGGCAGTTCCTAGCTTATTTTCCTATCCAAGACACAAAACTAAGCAAGCTCTTATCAAGAGAAGAGGAGCACAGCTCTACTCTTCAAGCTGTGCCTTCCAAGGAGATCCACACATCAAGGCTTGTGTGCCCAGGTGATGTTTTCCACCAAACACGTATCTGTGTTCTTCCCCTTACTCCCCCCCACCTCTTTTTTTAGTAAGAGTTCTATATTCAAGATGTTTGAATGTTTTGAATGAGCTTCGGAGAACATTGGAAGCTTTTATCTCCGGACGCAGACATTTCGTTGTTTACCTATATTAAACAAAACATGAGCAGACAATTTAGAACTGGTGATAAAGTTCCGTTGGGAAAGGTTTAGTGTTATGGACATCTCCATTAAAGATGGCTGTGGCTGTTTCCCTGCTGTTCCTTGTTCCGCAGGCTGTTATACCAGAACATTTGCCGTACTGAAAGCGCTGCAGTCGTGCATGGGAAATGGCCCTTACAGGATGTGATTGCAGCACACCTGCATTTTCACTTGCCCATGGAGACTCTGTAAAACAGATTACCAAAATGTCCTGGTCATCTTGCACCAATTGCAGGCTTTAATAGTTTGTTTTCTGCAGACTGTGTGCTCACGTCGTCTTGCTGTGGCTCCCCTGGGCAGCATCCCCGGGGCGAGGATGGGTCGGGGTCACGGCTGGCGGGGAGCGGGCAGGGCTCAGGCTGGGGGCAGCCCCCAGGGCAGGATGCAGGCAGCGACCTCCTTGTAAGCAAAAACACAAGGATGCTCATCTTTTGTGAGGACGTGTCAATCAGCACTTGGAGAGAATTTGGAGACCCTCAAATTCACAACACAGTATACTGTAAAACTCATTAATTGCTACTGACACAGTTTGTACTAAGTCAAATTTCAACGGCAGCATATAAAAAGTCAGTATCTTTTTTTAACAAAGTGCTTTGTATGCCCTTTAGAAAGCCATCAGGACCAAGACATGATAGACAATAAAGCAGAGCTGTACGCAGCTTGTGTGGGAAAGAAATGGAGTAATTGGAGTAATTCCCACACAGGGGTAAGAATGATGTTAATTGGAAGTCAAATGGTGCTATTCCAGGCTTAAAACAGACAACATACACCTTGGTCTTGCCTGGTTTTTAAGGTAATCAAAAAAACAGCATATGGGAGCTGTGGGCAATTCACTGTTGGAGGTTGCAAGGGGTGCAATTGCACTGTCTGCACGTTATCTGAGTGCGCAAATGTGGCACCATCATGTTAACGCGACCAAAACAGCCTGTCCCATGCAAAGTGCTGTACAGTGTTACACAAAGGCAGTAGAAAAAAACCTATTTCACGTCCTTTCAGCAGATTCTGAGATAGCACGGCTTCTGGAGAACTGCATCCACGAGTGGCCTCCTCGGCAGCGGCAGCATGCTGCAGGAGCACTCTCTGGTACTATTTAGTTATTCCAGGAAACCTGATGAGTCAGTGAATCCTGTAACTACATCTTCTCACGGCTGTAAATCCCCGACTTGTGGCACGGTGAAACTTCCTGAGTTTCCAGGTTATTTCAGAGCCAGCACTCATTGCTGCCCGGATGGCATTCACTGATGCAATTATCAGTAATTACTCTCCTTCATTTGGGAGATTAACCAGAAATCGTGACACTAGTTACACAGGAAAACAGAGATGACACAGGAGCACTGCCCAGGAGGGACGTGGTGTCATTCTCTGCACGTGCCATCACACTCCACCCTGTGAGTGTTTTCTGCCAGGACGTGCGCTCCAGGAAGAGCCGGGCTGACGGAGATGCTGGGGTCCCGTTGCTGGTGCCAATGCTGTCTAGAAAAGGTAGAACCAGAGAATCACAGAATTGCCCAGGTTGGAAGGGACCTTTCAGATCATCGAGTCCAACCGTCAACCCAACACTGACAAAAGCCATCACTAACCCATGTCCCTCAGCATCACTTTTACTTGTCTTTTAAATCCCTCCAGGGATGGCGACTCCACCACTGCCCTGGGCAGCCTCTTCCATGCAAGAGAAAAGAAGGTAAAACTTGTCGTGTGTCCAGAAAGCACCTCCTGCTACGTCCATCCCCAAGCACTCAACTGCTCAGAGCGACCAAAACCCCCAGCCAGGACTGAGCAAAACCGGGCTTATTTACAATTTCTGTCCAGCAGGAGACCTGCTATTTCTTCCGCTGGTACAAATGCGATGAGTAACAAATATCCTTCCCACCCGCCTCTCCATGCGCACCGCACCGTGGGAAGCATCTCTAATATATTCAGTTATTAAGGCACAATTTAGCAGGGGGTTTTGCTTTCTCAGGCTAACAAAACAGTATCAGAGAGCTTTTTTATGATAAATATAAACATGAATTGAAAGTGCTCTTGTAAAGTTTGAATCAAGTTCTCCTGAATAAAAGGGAAAAAGGCAAATTGTTCCCAGTTGCTTAGTAACCAGCCAGAGCTCATTTCTCTTCAAGGGAAACCAATTAGGCCTTTTAACCTATTTTAATTGGGGGGGGGTGGGGCTGGGATGAACTATAAAACTTAAATTTCCTGGCTGTCTTTCTGGTCTTGAGGGTGCCCTTTTCTAGGGGAACCCATACAGGTAATTTCAGGCATGTGCTCCAAAGAAGGTGTTCTCAGACTCCTCTCTAGTTGACTTCTCCAAGATCCATCCACCTTCCCCTTCAGGACATGAGACCATTCTCTTGAAATACTGCTCCATAAAATATTGTAATACTACAGACAACCACTCTACATAAAGAGCAACTATTATCAGGTACTATACATCAGGAATCAATTAAATATTTGTAAATAGGTCTCTGAAGTACCTGGGAGCTAGAGCTGTGGATATGGCAAGGTAGACAACCACATTTTTGAGGTTTTGGAGATGTTCCTTTCGGTTTGTGGATGTGGGTGAGTTTCTACTTGCTTGTCAGGTCCCGATTTCCTGAAAACTAAAAAAGATCATTGTACATTTGCGGGTTAAATTTCCGAACTAAACTTTTTAGGTCAGGCTTGTGGTATTTAGGATGATATTAGGTGATTGATTGGGTCCTGTCCTGCTCTAGCTCAATATAGTGACAAATTTGCAATTCATCTTAATTCTCCCAAAAGTACCTCTGCACAATGGTAACAGGAGACATTGCTTTAACTCAGTCCTAATAGATGAGAATATTTACGAGGCTGCCAGGAGCCAGTTCCTAGCCCTGTGAGGTTTTTCTGCCGTCTCAATCAAATTTAACTGATCTGGGCTTGAGCAGTTTATTTATATAGAACGTTTATAGATTTTAATTTCTATTTATTTCCTTGGAGAACGGTGGCTACTAATCGGACAACTGGTTCTCAGGGCATTGCGTATGTGCTGATGGTACCCGCAGCCGTGAGGAGCTCCCAGCTCCAGGGGCCAGCCACACCGCTATCAACAGCCCTCAGCAGGGACAACGCTGGAAAAGCAAATTCTTTGACACCAAATTGCAATACCAGGAGCTCTCAGACGTTTCCCACACAACACTCAACTACCTCAAAACACAGACTGGAGGGCCTCACTGGGAAAAGATTTCTGCTTTGGAATCTCTAGAACTTGCGTAATTAAACATATCGCTATTCATACCTGTTTTGAAGTTACAGAAGTACATCATTTTGCGTTCTGTTTGTTAGTCCTGCAGCAGAAGATAAGGGAGCAGCTCTCTGCCGCCCACCCCGATGATGACATTAATCACCCATGTAGGTGTACGCACACGCCTCGTTAACCCCTTCCCTGCCCAGGTTGCATCAGCAGCAGCGTGTGGAAAGGAATGATGACAGATGTAATTAATCGTGTTCATGAGCAGACTAATACCTGCCGCTCTCTTTGTTAGAAGACAAAGCCACGGGCTTGCGATGATTAGTAGCTCTTATTATTCATCCCATTGTCACAGATCTGATCAGTATTGCTGAACAGCAGCTGCAATATGAATATTTATGGTTAAAAATTCTGAAAAATTCTTATTTTGGCTGTGCTCTAAAATCAGCTCCAAGATGACAACAAGTTGTCATCATAGCACAGCCAGCTAAAACCCACGCATAATGCAGGAATTCTTTCAAAGCACATCTTTAATGAACACTGGCCATGATTTTGAACTGAAATCCTGATCTTGGAAGCTTTTTCAAATGCACAGAAGATGCCCAGGAAGAGTAGATGATGCACGTGGGCATGAAGAAGATGCTGGAGAAAAACCCTCCCCCACAAGTTGTCACACACATCTCCAGACTTCTACCGCAGGGACTACTTAACCTCTAGCAGAAGCTAAATTAATAGCAAGGGTCAAAACCCACTGATCAATGTCCAGGGATGCAGAAGAATATTTTTCATGAACAAACCCGAAATGGAGACTGAATAGCTTCCTTACAGATAACTGAAAACATGAATATAAAATGCATTAACCAGAAATCATGAACGCAATGCAAGAATAAGGCACAACCTTCTGATGTTTTTCTGTAAGACGCTAGCCTGGGTAACTGTAAGGACCCCTTCTTACTTTAAATATCTATTAATAAACTGGACCTAGGCAAGAATTTTTCTAAATAATATTTAATCTGGTCTCCCTCCTCTGCCACGTACAGAGTCCATTTTCACATTCATCTCTAAATATTTACATTCTCTATACTGCTATTTTAAATCAGTTTCACTCATCTGAATTTCATGCTATGCTCTGAGCACATCCTATGACATTTATCTTTCCATTCCTGGTCTGTATTGATGCTCTTTTTATTTATTCTATCTGATATTCTCAAATAAAGCAATGGATCTTCAAAAGAAATCTTCAATCAAAGTGCAGTTCAAACTAAATCATGGTTCTGGCCAGGTTAAACATGTGACTCACCGTCTCTAATGGAAAGATGATGGTGGAATATTTCACTATCGGCCTCTAAAGGAAATTCTGGTGACTGGTAGTTTTCTATTTCATTTCTATTCCCTCTCATCTTCTCGGACTAAAATGTAACATTCTTCTTTTTAATAGAGCGTACTTTGATGTTGCTGGGAACTTTGGGTTCAGCTAATTCTCAAAGATTTAACGTTTATTTTTCCTGTTGTATCATTGGCTTGGAGATACCTACTTCTTCAGCTCTGAAATAATTAGGTGCTAATTCTGTTCCAGTAAAGCAACAAGTATGGGACATTTTGAGGGGGTGAAAGGAAACAGAAAACAGTCTTTCTAGCTTCAAAAGGTGATGAGACAGGGCAACATGGCCATCTCTGGCATGCCTTTCACATAAACTGCGGGTTAGCAGAGACAGAGGTTTGGGGGAATTTTAGGAATATCGGTAGCCACAGCCAGGTTTCATTGCTGCACATTAACTTATACACTGTAATAAGGAAAATCTCCAGGAAGACTTCGACTCTGTCTCCTGGGATAGGAGCTGGTGGCTACGGTGCCTGGAGGGATGACCGAGTGCATTCACATGGGCTTGAACCCCGGATGCGTGTCTCCCTGGGTGCCCAGCCAGCCAGTATGCAAAGAATGCAACTCTTTCAAAGCCATGCAGTAGTGGTTTTCTTTAAATGCCAGTTATCTTTCACCACTATCTTCTTCCAAGAGTGACACCGCAAGGGGAGCTGGACTCCCTCCATCGCTGTACACCTGCCCTCTCAGATGGAGGGAATAGGTTGAGCCAATCTCCATTGAAATTTCTAAGTTTGGTAGAAACCAGCCTGGTGGAGGCAGAAGATGGGCAGGAGAGGATCTGCTCTGTGGAGTGGGATTTAGCCGGAGTGACGGTGGCCTTTGCTTGGGACTGGCAGATGAAACACTTGGCTCACCATTCACCACGTGAACAACCTCTCCAGAAGTAGAACACCTTCCCTGGAGCAGTTCAGTTGTAAAAGTTTAGACTTGAAAACGTATGAAATAAGTACAGTTTTGGAGTCTGGAGAAATCATTTGATAAAGTAACCATATAAGCTAGAAGCAGATATCAAATACTTTGCACCCGCTGTGCTCCATGACTAAAGCACAGTTTATTTCAGTTCATGGACTATAAACACTCCCATGATATAATTACCAACGAAGGGACAAAGTCCCTGTGTGACCCCAGGGTGTTCCACAGGACCAGGCACCTTTCTTTGTTGTCATACCCCAAAAAACAGATAATTATTTGTTCTCAGAGATGTCATTACTGAGAGAAGTGTAAGCTCCCATCTTGCACTACTGAAACAAGTCTAACCTGATGTAGGAAAAAATTAGAGCTGCCAGTTTTCTTCCTCCTGAATGTTGCTCTGAGGTGGAAAACCACTCTGAGACAAATGGAGATGGGAGAAAAACACCACATCCAGACTTTTCCAGCAGAGGATATTAAGAAATGGATGAAGCAGTCGGGTAGGAGGTGGTGCTAGAAGAATCGCCAGGTAACGGGCACTACTTGAGAGGACAAAGCTGGTGAGAGGAAGGTTGTAGAAAAGATCGTCTCCGTAGGATGTTCCTACCTGCATTTTTCCTTCTGGCTTTAGCATGGATAAGACTGTATCTGCCACTGCCACCTGGGAGATGAGCGTTACCATTACTCCACTATCTCAGGAGGTGCTGATAAGATAATCCTGTTACATTTCTGAATTGCTAAAATATGAGTTTTCTAGCCAAATGGTCATGAGTTTTCTAGTCAAAATAGCCGCCGATAACAAGAAGAAAATTGGAATAAGCCAATATATCTGGTTTTGCTACACAGACCTTTACTGAACTCTCCGTATTTCTACCTTCTAAATGTGATGAATTTATTTCCTGAGATTATAGGGCATTGAGAATTTTTATTGATTTTTTATTTTGAGTAATATATACGGTATAGCGACAGCCTAATAGAAGTAGGTGTAAGTGGAATAATATCAACCATTCCTCCCCTGACATTCAAAGAATCCAAAAACCTCATGAGGGCAGATTTTTAAAGGATCAAGTCTGAAGGCAGTCAAATTATGGGGACGTCACCATGGCCTGGTCTCCCTGTGATCGGGGCTTGTGCATGAACATCACTGGGCATGCACAGACCATTCCCGGGGGGACCAGCCCCACAAGGCTTGGGTCGGTCTCCGGTACATATTGAGTCAGAGCCTGACTAATCAGTTAAGAAGGAAGAGATCTTTTCATGTGTTTTTCCTGAAGGTCTCCTTTGAAGTGCTGATCCAGCCAGGGTCTGACCTCCCTAAGTTATGCAAGCACAAATTTACTTCCTTGACTTCAATGAAGTCAGTTCACTCTTCCACTATTTATCATATTTAATAAGACTTTTTAACTTAGCAGAGTCATTCAACCTGAATAAAAACTCTTCAAAGGATTGATGCCAATTACCATTCCCTCCTCACTGCAATTATTATGTTTGGGTAGGTTCAGGTTGTACATTCCCCCTCTGCATGTGCAGTTCTTGTGGAGCTCTTGCTCCTCTGTGCTTCCAACGCTGCTGAATGAAAAGGCAGGACAACCATGTCCAAATGAGAGAGCAATGCGAGGTTTTATAAGACAGAGAAACCTGTGCTGCTTTAAGTCAGAAAAGGTCTTGCGTTCACTGCTGTTTCAATGAAAGCTTGGACATACCCCCAAGAGACTCTGGAGCTACAGTTGGACCTTCTGCAGCATCTCAATGCAGAAGCAGAGAGAAGCAGAGCGTGGTCCCTCCTGCAGCATCCGGGTGCAGAGGCAGAGCATGGTCCCTTCTCCTCTGCCCAGGGGCACCCCACGGGTGAGTCCGACCCCGGACAGACAAGGGGTGCTCACACTGATGCTCTACAACTCTCCTCTCTTGCTGAAAATTGTTTGTGAGGTATTTAATTCAGAATTCAGATTTTTTGCAGAGATGCTGTAAGGCTGAAGGAAAGCCAACAGCTTAAATTTACATCCAGCTGTTTGTTTCGCCTTTCATCCCAGCACAGCTTTTGACCCTTCTTGTATAAACTCCGACTTCCATCGGCAGGTTTCAGTCCTTTGAGACTTTGTTGGAGCTACTGAAGTGCACCAACACTTGCAAGCCTGAGGCCTCAGCTTCAAACCTCTTTAGTGCAGTTTGGAAGGTCAAGACACTAAAATACTTAGATTGAAAAATGTTAATATTTTAAGTACTCACATTAAAATAGAAGACCTTTGCACTTGTCTGATTTTAAAAATTAATTTCAATAGTTATTTTGCCTATAGTTTTGTCCAAAGTATAGACCCCCTGGGATTTGCCCAACAAAATTTCCATGAGCTTTTCTTCTGCATCCATTTTTATTGCTGTGTTTGCTGTTATAGATGGTGCTTCTTTTAACATGCTTTAATTAATTCATTGGTGATTTGGCAAAAACATAAAATGGAAGATACAGGTTCATAATAGATTTAAAGAATGAAAGAGAAAGGGTCAAGTAATGTTAGGTATTTGGTTGAAAAGATCAAATCCATTATTCAGGGGACAGACTCATTGCTCTGAAGGCGAGCTGAAAGCACACACAATATGTGCCCTGTCACTTTATGGTTAGAGGACTTGCAGAATATAATGTTGCCATATCAAAAAGGGTAAAAATGCTGCTTTTTCCTGTTTTTAACAGAGCTTGTCTGCTTTCCACTTGTTTCATGTTGTTCTGCTCACAAGCATCCTCTGCAAAGGGTGCTCGCATGTTATGTTGAGAGAAAAGCCTCCTTAAAATACCGTATTTTTATGGCTGATGATTGTAATACCTCAAAACACACTCTATCATGTGCATTTGTACAAAAATCATAAAAGAGAGGGATAACTGGGGTGCTGTAAGAGAGGAATTGGAAACATTTTAGAAAAATGACTTATGCAGAGTCAGTAAAGCATCTCTGTTCTTTACAGGTGAAGAATCAAAATATTTTATCTAGACTTTTGTCAACCTGAGGAAAAGTCATTTCTTAGATAACACACAGGAGGGAAAAGTATGAAAACTGAAAGTGTATTTCAGAGGGCAGTATTCACTGGTTAGTTTAAAAGAAGGGCATCAGAAAATTTAAAAAAAAATAATAAAAATCTAAGGAGATAATTGTCTCTGGTTTGTAACCAGCATAACTCCACAGACATTGCTGGAGTTGCAAGAACAGAAAAAGGGTGAAATCACATTTCATTCCTCTGTTTGTGGTAGCGCAGGGATCTAAGACATTGAAGAAACATCAGAAATTGGAGGAAGAGGATTCTAATGTCCAAGCAAGATCCAGAGATTGTTTTGCCGAGGACTGTGGTCTATATGGCAAAGCGAGTCCTGAGCACGTCTCACCTCTGAGCCTTAGAAACAGGGGACATTCCAGACCAGGAAATATTCCATATTTCATTTCAATATTCATCAGAAAAAGGGCAAAAAGGTTCACAAATACTGCTGAAGTGGGTGACCATACTTACTTGTAAATGTATTCCAAAAACATGCGTGGCTTTAATCACGCATCTTGAAAAATGGCTGACAACACTTGGCGACTAAAAACCATGTAAAAGTATAACAGCAGCTCACACAGAATTAGGACAAATTCTCCACGTTTTTTAAGTGTGCTACTATCTTTTGTGGTATTTTTCTATGGCACGTAACTCACTTCCTTGTGAGGCTGTGAGAAATGTTACTATATGATTTTCTTTATACCTTTTAAGGCATATAAATTGCTCTACTAGAAATTAGCTTGAGACACACCTCACATATGCACCTCTACAGCTCCTAAATTATCGGAACTGTTCTCATCATTAGGAATGTAAGACTTCAGTCATTTCAATTACAAAAAATATTCAGTTATCTATATCGAGCACCCATTTCCCAGCCTTTCAGCAGCAGAGGCCCTTTACGAGGGGTGGGCAATGGACAGATTTCTGATCTGTTGACGATGATGACGACGGCAGTTTATTCACCTCTGGCTGTTTACACCCTATTTTTCAGCCCGGGACATCAATGGTCTGGTTAGCAGGGATCCAGCTTTGATGAACAGGCCCTTCTACGTTTATGATTTCATGATGTTAACCTGCTCAGCTCAACACAGCAAGATTAAACTCTGTGCTACCTGTTTTTGTCTAAGGCAGGATTTCTGCAAAGACGGACTGTGTTTGCACCCAGAGATATGAAATGCAAGAATTTCAACAAGGAATAGAAGGATTTCTGCAAAATTCTGATCAAATAGACAGCTTCGGAGACCTTTAAGGGGAAAAGAAACAGTTTATGTACAAGGCATGTGTTGAGAGGCCTTAATTAAACATTTGAAAACCAGCTGATGACCGTCACAGGCAGCCTGACTATGCAAGGGTATTCGCAGGGAACGATCACAAGTTTTCCCTCAAAATATATGAGATGAGATGATGACAGGTGATGGGAATTTCATGCATTATCCACAGAAATCAGATTTGCCTTCTGAATTGAAAAAAAAAACCAACCCACTAAACCTTGGAGAGCTATTTTTCAATAACCTTGTCTTCCAACATCCACCCAGGAGTAACTCGCCAGCAAACACACAAGCCAATTAAGTCTGGACACATTGCAAAAAAGTAATATCAGCCAACAGCCTTTTTCTGGTGACAGATTTCTGCCATTTCAGTGGTATATAAAAAGGACAGCAATGCACATCTTTGTTTCTCTAAAGCAACAGGAAAGGCCAACCCATTATACATCTTCTCCATCTTCATCCAAAGAGCAGCTGCTTGTCCTGCCCACGCTACATTCTGCAATGGCAAGCCCATAAGCTAGAGCCAATTTGGACCAAACTCTGCTATTTAGTGCCCAAAGGCACACGTGAAACTTGGACTGCTCTTGCAACAAAAGCGCCCGTTGCAAAGGAGAGGACGGAGAGGAAATAAAGCAGCATTTATTACTTTTGTCTGTTGTACGGAGGGATTCTGAAAACTTATGAGCAACATGGATTAGTCTCAGGAACTTTAAAGTTCAAGTCATTATTCATGTTCTTTTATACATTGTGTTGAGGCTCATACATTTTTTTGCAAAGCAGATGAATCTCTGTTCAAGGTTTACCCAGGGGCACAATGATCTCTGCCAGCCAGATACAGATGAGCACTCTGCGCATCAATAACACTTACCACGTCAGCTATGACTACAGAAGACAAAGTACTTATTCTAATATGGATCACAATAAAAAAGCATAGATCATAAAACTTGGTCAAGAAATTTGATCACTGAATAAGGCAATAGCTTTGAAATATATCTGCTCCATACACAATCTTAAAATCACTCCCAAGACAGTTCAGGTTGCTAAATTGAAAGTCTCTGGCGAGTCCATAAAGATTAACGTGGTAAGCTATGCTAAATACCATTACATGCCACTGTGATTGAGTTAAGCAGCGCTGCTAAGATTTGGTTATAGTAGTGAAGAAAAACTAGACCATGATATAGATGTGTGACAATTTTAATTTCAAATTTTGAAAAATAAATTTAAACTAATTTGCTGAAGACCATTTAACGACATGGGAAATTAGTTTCCCTGAATTAACTTATTATCGAATCCTTTTGTTTATGAACATAAGAACCCAACAGAACACAAGAGCTCAATGCCTGAGCTTTTTGCTACCTTTGTACTGCAAATTATACATGGCTACATAAGCCAGAGACAGTATGAAAGGCTGGGTATAAACCGATCTGCAGTTTGGTCGTTGAAACTGCTCAAAGCAGTGGTATGGGCGTCTGTGGGTTGGGGTGTGCTCCCCCAGGAGACCTTCCCTGGCACCGGGCAGGGACGTCCCAGTGAGGACCGGGCAAGGCCGGGGCTCGCGGGGAGCGGGCAGGGCTCAGGCTGGGAACAAGCCCATCGGGAGGATGCTGGTGGTAACTTCTCTGTAAGCAAAAACATGAGGTTGCTCGTCTTCTGTTTAGTATTTGCTTGAAAAGCCCATCCTTTCACATCTCCAGTCCCTCCACCAGTAACATCCTACTCAGAGCAGAGTCCAACGTCCTGCACTAAAGTGGTTTCTTCCCTGCTAGAGTGCAAACTCTCTGAATGAGACTAAACTCACTGAGATGACGGAGAGTCTGTGTCAGGTACGTGAGTGGGAAACCCACAGAGATCAGTGTGGAGCCCTCGTTTCAATCCAGGAGTGGTTTTGGGGAAGCCAGTAAGAGCCTGCATCGAACAGGGGTCCCAACACCACTCTGAAACGTCATTGTGGGAAATGTCAGGGAGAATCCTGCTAAGTGCTCTCTTGACATGGGGCAGCATAAGAGCCATCCTCCACTTTAGTGAAAACCCGAACACAACAACAACAAGGCTGTTACATGGCAGAAGGCAGCTGAAGTGGCCACGGTGACACCCCGCTGAGCATCTGCACACAGCGGGGGTGAAGGGGGGCTCGGAGAGGGATGCTGAAGAGCAGCCGGGCAGAGGGAGAAGCAGAAGGAGACACCAGCCAAGCAACAGGGGCCTTGGCAGCATCACCTATGCACAGAAACCAGAAAACACAAAGGCAGAAAAAGGAAGAGAGAAGTGGCGGATGAAAAGGGTTTTGAACTACGAGCAAAGAAAGCCCGGCCACTTGAGCCTGGCTACGTGGAGCCCGCACGAACAGACCTGCATCACAAAGTCTGACTCCATCTCCGAATTTCTCTTCCTCAGAAACCTAATTTCTGCTAAATGCTGGAGTGACAAGTGTAATAAAAATAACACTATAAAATGCATGAAGAATTTCCTTTCCTAAATATCAGATTTTAAAAGCAAAATAAACATTAATTCTCTGCTGTCCTGCCAGTGACACTGATGTGATTCATGGCTATTCCACTGCACAAGGCTATGTTCTTTTCTTTGAGAAGAAGGATATAAATCTTCAGATGAGTTATCAAATGGCTTTGTGATTAATTCTGTGTTATCCTTGAATTTAATGCCAATAGGTGGGAGGAAAAGAGGAATATCCCACAGAAGAGGAATGCAACATCAGACAAACTCGTAAGCTCCCCAAGGTTAGTCTGAAGGAGTTTCTTTCTGATCCCTCCTTTGAATAGGACCAGGGAAGTGATCATCCCCTTGTACCGGGCACTGGTGAGGCCCCACCTCGAGGGCTGTGTCCAGTTTTGGGCCCCTCACCACGAGACAGACGCTGAGGGGCTGGAGCGTGTCCAGAGAAGGGCAACGGAGCTGGTGAGGGGTCTGGAGCACAAGTCTGGTGGGGAGCGGCTGAGGGAGCTGGGGGTGTTCAGCCTGGAGAAGAGGAGGCTGAGGGGAGACCTTCTCGCTCTCTACAGCTCCCTGAAAGGAGGGGGTAGCCAGGGGGGTCGGGTTCTTCTCCCAAGGAACAGGCCATGGGACAAGAGGAAACGGCCTCCAGTTGCGCCAGGGGAGGTTTAGGATGGACATTAGGAAAGGCTGTGCAGACCCAGGCTCTGCCTGCCCCGTGCCTGAGAACCCCCATCGTTGTCTCAGGAAAGGCTGAACCATTCTCTTTCATCGTCTGCGGAAATCTAGTAGGACTTTCCTAATTTCAATTTCAATAGGCATGGAAAATTCTTTTTATTTGGTGTGAGTTCAAAATTAAAGAAAAGAAATGAAGACATGCCTGTGTGTCTGATAGAAGCACAGAATTTAACGGAAAGTGGTAAAAGATTTTATTAGCTCTTACTTGCACAGACCACAAATTAGCCACTGTCTGCTCTGGTCTCAGGGGGTTCACCTTCCTCTGATCACTAGGTTGTACCCTGTTAAGAAGCACCGTGTCAAATAAAATGGATCAATAACACTGACGGTATGTAACTCCCTGGTAAAATTCACCCATAATTTTATTTTTGAAGTTCTTGTTCTTGTAAAATGGCACTGATCAGTGTGGAAAGTCGTCTTTACAGAAACAACAGTGCAAAGGGCAGCCCTGTCCCCTGTCCCATCCCCAAGGGACCTGGGGGCAGCGACCCCCCAGCCTCCAGCCATGCATGGGAGATGTCTCTCTGCTGAGAGGGCTGGCATGGGCTACAATTACCATGAGGATGTGGATTTTGTTTTTCGTGTTGTCACCTGTGTGTTAGCAGCTGGAGAGAAGCTGCCAAGCCCTCCACTGAGCCAAGAAGCTGTCGGATCACATTAAGGCGCATTGAATGCTACTGACAGATTGTGAATGAATATTCATGGCCATTATTCTGCAGTCTGCACCCTATATATACATTATCTGTAAAAAATAAATAAATCAAAAAAAGTCTGAACTGATCGCTCAAGCTTGAGCTTATTTTATCAAAATCAAATGTGGTCAAAAATACCCGAGATGGCAGATTGCATCGTCCTTGGCACGGTTTGCTGCTTCCTCGGGCATCTCTGGTCCCCAGCAGCGTAAAACACCCCAGTTCCCCAGGGAGAAGCTACAGGTGGGTGTCACAGACAGAGCTGTTGTATGAAAAGAAATAGTTCCACATTTCTGGGTATTTAGAGACAGGAAGAGTAGTCCTCAGGGCCCCCCTGCTCACTTTTATATCAGGAGGAGCAGCCACGCCGCCCCGGGAGCTCCCCACACAGCTTTCAGCCCTCTGGCCCCAGCGAGCTTTTAAGAAACTTCTGGGAATTTTCTCAGAAAGGTCAGGCTTTTTATTTGTCATGACTCAGAAACCAACAGAAATCAAGGTCAAAGCATGAACGGCCAAGACTTCCTACAGTTTAAATTGGCGTCTTTTGCTGTCTGGGCTCTGGAAAAGAGACTGAGCCAGTACAACAGGAGAATTGCTGAGGCCACAAATTACTCAAAACTAGTCAAAGGTCAAAAAAGCAAATAGACTGTAAGGACATTTAGTGGGTACAAAACAAGTCCAGGTCAACTGGCAGGATGATGGTGGAGGAATCCGCGTCTTGCCAAAGACACATTAGTATAAATTTTGGAAGATTTCTTGTGGTTTTGTAGGGATTAGACCTGGGAATCAGTTGTAAGAGCAAGCTCATTTGCTCACTGTGTGCTCTTGCTCCTTACAAGTGAAGTGCTAGGCGGCATATAAACAGAGTAGAAATCAAACAATATGAAGAATACCTTAGTATCCTACCTGCTGTAGAATCTTTGTTCTAACCTAAATTTATCTTTTTCTAAACTAGAGTGGCTGCACTTGGAAAATGCGCTCAGTATTTCTCACTATCTCAAAAGAGCTGGGCAGACGTAGGAAGTTACCCATGCCAATAATCAGTTAACACATGAAAAATCAAAGAGATGGGATAATTGAATTCAAGAAGAAATAAATAAGAGAATATCCTGTAGAGATTTATGGAATTAGAAAGAGAAGAGTAAGAGACATTAAGTATGACACTTGATTTGTCTTGCTGTATATAAAACACCAACAATTTCTAACACTAAATTAATTTTACTTTTGACTTATTTGTTTTGCTCAAGAAAAAGCCTTTCACAGAATACAGCACGCCATCCTACAATGAAAGCATTTGAGACATCCATGGAGCAGGACCTGACAGGAGTCATCCCTCCGGGCCTGTGGGTGATGATGCCAGGGCTTGTGCCTCCCACCTCCAGCACACTTCCCGTGCGCGGGGGACATACGTGGCCTGGTCCCATGGTCAGATGTTTTGGAGCAGGGTGCCACGGGGGTCATGGGCTCCTCAGGATTAAAAAAGTAAATATAATAAACAAAAATCAGCACTCCTCCTAGCAATGAAAATACCCAAACACACTGTATTGGTAGTGTGTTCGTAGTGCTTTAACCTAACCTACGTTATGTTAAAACAAATAAGGAAAATGGACCATAATTCATCATGGTAACATTCAATAATTAACTATTTAGGTTTGTAAGAACTAATCCTAACTAAGAGGTTTTTCTCCACAGCACCTGGGCTGATGATCAGAATAGACAGAATAATGGACAAATATGGGCCATTACCCAGAAAAGCAGGGCCTGTACTCCAGGTCCTGGGTTTGGCCCCTGTAGGCAGATTAAGCAATGGTTAAGTCTTTGTATCGATTAACTTGCCACAGTACAAAGTGATAACAATACGGACACTTCTCTACGAGTCAGAAACACATCTTACAAGTCCGGGGTCAATGGACTGGAGCATGAGTATGTTGGGCATTCATGTAAACTAATGAGCAGAAGAAGGCTTTAAAATGGGCCAGAACTGAGCTGAAACAGTCCATGCACCTCTATGCAGCTGTCAAGAAAACTTCTTTTGCATGAAGCAAAAGTGAGAACAAAAGAGAGAGCAAAAGTCCCATGTTTTCCAAAAGAGCTGGTCTAGGCTGCTGTACAACCTAGATGATTTAGAAACTCAGTCTTTAGGAAGGTTCAAAGAGCATCACAGGAGAAGAATAACCAAAATATTCCACTTTTATCAATTTTTCAGCTAGGAGGCGTCAGCCACACATCTGCCATATCTGCCCCATCCATCGAGGGGAGAGGAAACTTTAGATCCATATAAGACCTGTCTCTTTAAATTCTATTTGTGCTTTTGAAAAACATCCACAAAATTTTAAATAAAAAAGGAGAGGAGACTTGGCTGGTATACTCAGGAGTGACGCCCATGAAGAGCAAAGAGATTCCCGCATAAGTAATGGCTAAACTTTCCCATGGAGGGGGTCAAACAGCGATGGTATTTTTGACCACGTACTGTTACTTGGCACTTTCAAGATAAAATACACCTCAAGGTGAAGGTTTACTGGAGAAGGCAGATGTGTGGGATAGCAGCAGGAAGGGGTACGCTGTCCCTCAGGGTGCCAGGCAAAACCCTGCCGCACACCTCTTCATCCATTCCTTTGAAAATTATTCTCTTTTAGACAAAGGAATGTGAAATAGAAATTAGTGACCATGCTACAGACTGCTAACACATGAATTACAATTACTTAAAACATCATTAAATTATGTTTTAATGTTTATTCCATTTTGCTTATGATACAATTTTTCTATCTATTACAGTCACAGAAATAAATGATTTAATTTCTCCAGGCTGCACTCAGGATGAAGTGTTGTTCTTGGAAGCTATGGAATATATACGTTAATCAGCTCCACTGCTGCCCATGCCATTACCAGCCCTATTCATTTGCTTCCTGTTGTCATTCTTGATTACACATTTTTAGAACAGATTACTGTAATAACAGGGGGTGGGCAGGCAGTTCCCCTGCTATGAGTGTCCTTGGATCAATCTTCTCATCGCAGGTGAAATATATTTTTCTAATAAATTGCCGGTCTGCTTTATGTTTTCTCTAACTTTTCAGTTTTGGGAATCAATTAGTGATTCCGAGGAGAGGTAGTTGGAGCTTTAAAAACCAACATAAAGACACACTATTGAAAGAGTAGATGAAATAAAGTACTGGGATTGCTTGAAACAGCAAACTGAGGAATCGAATGACTTTTTTTGCCCTCCTAATTCAGCACCCTTTGAAAATAAACCTCTGCCCAGCCTCAGAGTCAGAGACCTCAAACGAGGTCCTCGTAACACCAGCCTTTTCCTTCTGCTTTGTTCTGAGAGTAGCTGTTTGGGTTGCCTGTTTAGTTTGTTATCGATTTCTTTCTGTTTTAAAACCGTCCTGAGCAAATTGTCCTCCTGAGCGAGTCTCTGTGCGGAGTCAGGCAGGACTTTGTGTGCGGGTCCGTACAGATGCACAGACAAGCCAACGTGGCTGCTGAAATGGCTGCCCCTTTCTGCGCTTCTCTTCAGCCAAGCTAAACCGACGCTGTATATTGAATGCAATATCGATGGATTACAAATACGCACTCACGTACTAGCCACAGCACAGCATATGTAGCTGCCTTCTTTGAAGCAGAGTAATTGGGGGCTTTTGATCATGTACACTCTGTCAAAATCCCACAAAACTCTGTACCTCACAAGAAAAGCCAACTAGCAACTGCCATTGATGAGCGAGTAGGTACTCCTACGACTGTTAAATTTATCAGAAAGCCACCAATTAATAACACAGACCAAGACAAACACACCACTACCCAAAAGGTCCTCTTCCTCTTGACCGGCCTCCAAACACCACCTTCTTCCATTTCTGCCACTGAGCAAACATCTGGCTGCTCCCCACACAAACGGGCACTTTACGACCCAAACTGCCCAAGAAGTTTCCCCAGAGCCGTGGGGAGCCCAGCCGCAGCCAGACACCCCCTTGCACAGCGCTCGCCTTGGCTGCGGATGCGTCTCAGCCTTTGCAGTTGTCGAGGCCGGAGCAACGAGAGACTTAATAGGCACAGGGATGACTCGATCCTTTCCATCAGCTGAAAAAAAATGGGATCACAGCCAGTCGAAGCTGATAATTAGAGCATAAACTCAGACTTAATAACAAAGAAGAGCAGCAGAAAACCCTAGATGGATACAGCTGGAATAAGAGAGTGAGTTGTTTCATCCCGTTTCTTTTTTTCACGTAGTAGAAATAGAAGCATAGTAGAAAAGGACTCTCTCTCTCAAAACATTCTCTCCAACCTCTATTTTTGGAGCTGTGGGTCGTGGAGAGAACAGACCCTTTACATCCTTCTGAGGTCTGGCAACCATTGCATTAGGTCGAGACCTTCTTGCCATAAGCCACCGCACAGACACAGGCAGCTGCTGCAGGTGGGACCGTGGTCACCCACCTGCCGAGGAGCTATGGCACCTCTTGGTGACCACAGCACAGAGCAGCCTCATCTCCCCTGCCACCAGAGGGGTGTCCTAAGGCACCGTCCGGACCTGCAAGGGCTGAGCCAGGGCAAATGCTGGGCCTCTGCATACTGAAGTGGGAGCTTCTCATCCACCGAACGAGACAACCCGCTGGATTTGCACAGTTAAGTGACCCCTAGGGCACTGTCTGAAGACAGATTTTAGAATCAGTCATAGAATTGTCTAGGTTGGAAGGGACATAGAATCATAGAATTGTCTAGGTTGGACACAGCATCTCCCCCCTGTGTTCTTGAGGCACAGGATATCTTAAAGGTCTCTCCAGTGAGCTTCGCAGTGAACTCTAACGGCAGAATACTAAAGTATAAACTGTTTTCTACTCAAATGTAAGCAATGCATCCCATAGCAGACGCAGCCTGCTGGGAAGCCCCATGGCGGGAGGAGGGCAGGGCAGGAGGCGGCAGGCATCCCTCCAAGCAGCGCTGGGAGCAAGCTGCCCCTCCACGGCTCCTCCCGCAGACCTGCACCACCCCGTCTCCCCGAGTCCAAACACCCCATGGAACAAGGAGGGCGCCAGCCCCATGGCTGACCCTTTCCAGTGACCCCGCTTTGTAAACACTGCAATTGCCTTCATTTCCCCCACAATGCAATAATACCCCAAGTGTCTGCAAGAATGACTCAGCATTCATATTCAATAAAGAGCTTTACTGCAATTAATGACTTTCTTTCAATAATTACTTCACTTGTTTTGAATTAGGAACCGCGAATCCACTAATAAATTGACCGATTTGAAAGATTTATTCCCACTGTAGCTCCTGCAATCTGCTTCTCACGCAACAATGCATCTCGGTGATTCACACCCAGCAGCCCCTGAGCCGGCGGCAGGGAGAAGCCCCGTTCCCCAGTCCCCCAGTTCCACCAGTATCGTCTTTTCCCTCCATCCCCACCAGCACGGCGTGGGGCACGGAACAGCATGGGGACACTGCGCCTCAGGACGCAGCGCTGCACGTGAGTGAAACACGATCGTGCTTCAAAAACAGTGTCTATACATCTGAGGTCAAAGCTTCTCGCTTTTTCCAAAGCCAAGGGCTAGTTATTAATATCTAATTAATTTAGATATTAATCTAAACCCTGGCCCAGGTTGCCCAGAGCAGCTGTGGCTGCCCCATCCCTGGAGGGGCTCAAGGCCAGGCTGGACGGGGCTTGGAGCAACCTGGGCTGGTTGAAGATATCCCTGGTCATGGCAAAGGGTTGGATTCAATGGCCTTTAAATGTCCCTTCCAGCCCAAACCGTTCTATGATTCTGTGATTTGATGAATTTCTCAGCCCATTTCACACTTGTAGATCATTCTGCTGGATGATCCAGATTTGCCTCATCCTCTGGCAGCTGTTGGGATGGCTGGGAGACGCCTGCCAGTGCTTCCCATTGCAAGGCTCCACGATCATTACCTAATTCCCTTTTCAAGTGCAATTATCAGAAAGAAACTTTTCTGCAGTCCATATTTGCCTCTGCTGTTTCACTACATTTCAGTGTGGGTTTTTTTTAAAAAACAATTCTTTTTGCTCAAAGATGGAAAGCCTCTTAGAGCAGCGGCAGAGCTGCAGGATCTCTGCGCCGGCATGGGGATGTGAGAGCAGCCTGGGGCACTCAGGGGCTCCGGGGGAGCGAGTGTCCCTCTGCCCCCACGCTCGGACCCATCTGGATTCGGGGGCCTGGGGTGGTCTGGCTGGAGGGTGCGGGGCTCAGCACCCTCTGCAATAGCTGCTGCTTGCAGGAGAAATGTGCGTAAAAATAGTACAAGCGGTTAAAACACTCAATTTGTCAGTAAGAAGACCTATACTAACCAGATTTAGATTTACATCAATTTAATCATTTGAGATTAGCATGCACTGTTACTGAACGTGTGTTAAGTGCGTGTCTATAAAGGCATTTAACAAGCGGAAGTTTTACAGGGATCAGACAGCTTTCCACATGTTTCCAGGCAGTGTCCCACCAGCTCGTGGTAAAGGCGCACGGTTAATGGGTAAATGCCAGAAAACACTGTAAAGTGCTGCTGCTGCTGCTGGATTTAAGGACACGTCTGCAGGTGTGCTTTCCTGCGAATCCTTCTCCGATCCATTTAGTACAATCCTGCTACATCAGAAGAGTCTCATTTGAAGTGTGCTGTGGTCCATGGTTATAATGAACTAGGGTAGGTCTCTAAGTGTATTTAACACCTTCTGAGCAGCACTTCCAGCTGGCTGATCTCTAAGGAAACAGCTTTACCCCTTAAGACATTTGCTGTTACATTAAAAATATGTTATGTCATATAAGTGGCATGCACAGCCACAGGTGTGCATACAAAGGTGTTTTTTAAAAAAAAAATCTCTTTTTAAACTTTTACCAATTTTTAAGTCATCCCAACCCTTGTCTGATTTGCCTCTTTGCATTTTCCTTCCCCCCGCCACCTCCAATATTTGCAGGAGAAGTTATTATATGCCAGCTTCCATGACAGGAGAAATAAAATCCTGACACAGAATATTTTCACGGAGCTTTTTTCAGGTTAAATGTAAGCAGATTTGGTATGGAGAAACTAATCCTTTCAAGGCATATTTAGCCGTCTCCCCAAGGAGCGGATCAAGTGGTGCGTATTTCAGAGCTCGCCAATCACATTAAAAAACATTTCATTCCGCTGCGGATATCCCTAATGCCTCCCTGCATGACACAGGAGCCCACGCAGGAATTTCAGGCCCTTTGCCTCTCCTGACTGGTGCCACGGGTGAACCCATCCCTCCTGGACGGGGCAGGGGCACAGCACAGGGTGGGAGCGTGGGGCCTGAAACCACCCTCTGCCTGCCGGGAACTGGAGAAGGAATGCACAATTCTGCCTTGCCCGTTTAGTCCGATCGTTTGTGTGATCAGTTAAACAATCTGCTGAGCTATTGAGAGGAAAGACCTTGCAGTCATTCATTCCCTACTCCAAGCTACGCCAGTTTGTTGCCAGACTGCTTGCCAATTCTTCCGAGACACGTGAAGGTTTGTCATTTCCATTTGGCCCTTTCCTGCTGGTTTTGCCGAAGGCAAGGGATCACAGACTGGCAAGGCCTGGAAAGGACCTCTGGAGCTCATCCAGTCCAAGCCCCTGCCAGAGCAGGGTCCCCCAGAGCAGTTGCACAGGAACGCGTCCAGGCGGGTTTGGAATCTCTCCAGAGCAGGAGACCCCACACCTCTCTGGGCAGCCTGTGCCGGGGCTCTGCCACCCTCACAGGAAAGAAGCTTTTCCTCCTGTTGAGATGGAGTTTCCCGTGTTCCAGTTTGTGCCCGTTGCCCCTTGTCCTGTCCCCGGGCACCACTGGGAAGAGCCTGGCCCCATCCTCTTGCCCCCCGGCCTTTAGCTGTTGATGAACACCGATGAGATCCCCTCTCAGCCTGCTCTTCTCCAGCTGAACAGCCCCACGGCTGGATGAGCTGCTCCCTGCGAGCTCTCAGTCCTGGCAATTCCCTCCTTTGGGACGGACCTGGCTTTGACCCCTCGGGGAGACAGCTCTGTCTCCTGCGAGTCCTTCATTGCTCTACAGCCTTTCCATTGCAGGTGTGCTGAGACAGGTGTGTGGAGCTTTCTGCCTGGGAGAAGGGTTGTGTTTTAATTTTTCATTTCCCATGGGAATTGGAAGGTGATTGAAGGCTTTATCTTGAATGTTCACTTTCACTGAACCAAAATGCATACCACCATGACCAAAGAGGTGAACCTGGGCTTCTTAGCAGGGTCCCGTTGCTGCCCATGCCACCACTGTGGAGCATCAAGCACTGCTTCTGCCAGGAAAGCTGGAAGCCAGGCTGGGGGGGGGAGCCCGCCAGTCCTGCCTGCAGCTGAAATGGGTTTTTTTTCATAATTCCATGTCCTGGAAAACTGATAGGGCTCTGTGGGTGGTGAGTAGAAACAGAGCAGAGTAAGGAACTCGTACGCAACTGTCTGCACTCAGTTGATGCTCTAGAGGACTTTGCTGGCCGGTAAATGGAAAGGGCAACCAAATTACTCCCAAATACAGTCCAGTATTCCAACACAAAAAAAATCCCAGTCTTGTTCTCTTTTCTCATTGAACCATATTAAAAGATTAATAAGGAAGATGTGATCTTCAGGAAAAGAGCATACGGGATTTCTATTAAGAAGTCTGTAAGACTAACCAGATCAGCAGTACCAGCGGTAATAAAAAATCTTTCTGTGATCCTCACAACTGAGATTAAAGCCTTCAAGCAGCCCACAAGATTAAGGAAATTACTTCCATAAAGCATGATCTGTTACCCTTTCTGGACTTGGCTTAGCCACACAGTCAATCAGGGACAAATATTTTCTCCTACTAAGAAAAAAAATTTTTTACAGTAACACTTCGTTGCAAAATTGAGAATTTTTAGTGATAACAAAATCCAATTTTCTTTGACCTGGTTTCTGCAGGACAGCAACTACAGGCTGGCTGTTGTAGATCACTCCTCAAACCTCCCAAGCCCAGGGTTAGCTCAGTCCCTGCCTTCTGGCTTCTGCTGCAGGGTGGAGGAGCGAGTCCCACACCGGGCATCAGGACACCCATGTCCTGTTCATTCCACTCGCACCGCATTGGACTGCACAGCACTGAGCACGCACTGGGTGACAAACCCTGCACTTCCCAACCAGCTACAGAGAAAAATAATTTTTCTGGCATGAAACAAACTCCATTTTGATTTGACTGAAAGAGCACGAAATCTACCCAGAGATGCTTTCATGTGACCTCAAGCCAGATCATGCTTTCCACTTTAACCACATGTGCGCAAGGCGTCCTGACCCTTTCCGAGCCACCACTTTTCACCAAGACCTGTCCCTGGGCATCGGCCGCTGCCCATGGGCCAAGTAGCCACCACTGCTGCCCTTGGGCCTTGGGTCTCGCAGAGCAACGGCCAGAACTGGAGCAGAAGGGACAACAAACCAGGAGAGTCCATTCCAATCATAGTTTAAATATTTCTTCTGAAGGTTATTAGAAAGATTAATGCTTGTGCACAAACTTGTTGAATTAGTACCCAAGTTAATTGAGGAATGGATAATTCTACAATTTCTATATACATAGTTAAGTATATATATCATGTAAATGAATAACAACAGAGTAATATTTCTTCTATTCCTAAACAGCAAACTCGCTGTTAAAGCAGTTTTAATGTAAAATGCCATGTACAAAAGTGTAATCTGATAAAACAGCGGTGCCCAGCAGGAGAGCAGGCTGTGCCACGTCGTCCCCGCACCCCCGTGGCTGCCAGGGGCAGAAATGCGGCCGGAGGGCTCAGGGAGAAGGGGTGTTGGGGCCAAAATTTAGATTTTTGAATGTACTTTTCATCCACACTTCGCCCTTCTTGCAACCTCCCATTTCAACCAGAACGGCATGGTTTCAAACATCTCTGCTACCAGGTTTGGATGTTTTTAAATTATTGCAGCAAAGTTGAACAAGAAAAAAAAAAAGGAGGGAGGTTGAGCACTGACGAGAAGCTGGAATGTGCAAAGCCGACCGGGGAGGAGCAGCGGGGCCGCCGGCCCCATCCAGCACAGGGCACTGCCTCCGCTTGAGATGCTTAATTTGAAGGCAAATTAAAAGCACATTAGGAGGAATCTCAACGTTTTCGACAAAGGGCTATGGGGGAGTGATGCAGGGCAAACGGTTTCACTTAATATACGCTTACAAGTATTGCAGAGGGATGTAAGCATCAATTTGACAAAATTATCGCAGGAGTAAAAGACCCCGGGGAGCCAGCTCAGCTGGGAAGGAGCACAGCTGGTAGGAGCAATGCAGATGGTAATGGAGATTTTGCTTCGCTAAGTGACACGGTGTCAATAAAAGTGGGCATTAGAGGAGAGCGATGCGAATTTTAACAACCAAAGCGATGGAAAACCCTTGCCTGGCCCATGGGGATGCTGCTGCCGCCTGGCACTGTGGGAGTGCGTGGTACCAACTTCCACAGGAAGACGGGGGGGGCCAAGAGATGAACCTGCACCAAGGAGACTTTCCTTTTGTGCTAGGACAGGAAGCAGAAAAGATAATAATTCAAGTAGGTAAGAGAGGATAACGAGCAATGGCTGCGTGCACAGACAGCAGGGTCTTGGCTTGCCCTTTTGCTGGGTCAGGAACAAGGAAACTGAAATTTTGAACTGGAAACCACAGTCCAACTGAAATGAGAAATAGCGTCTTAAAACCAGGGAGTTTTTTCCTGGGAAGCTGGCGTTTTCCCACCCTGCACGAGTGGGGAGAGGAGCAGAGGCAGCAGCTGCGGGAAGCGGCACGTCTCCATCGCTCCCCACTTTACCTCCCTGCTTAATTGGTCGTAACGGCGGCTATTTCTTGTTTGGAATAAATGAGGTGTCACTTTTCTGGGACAGTGCTGTGGAAGCAACTGTGTGCTCATCCTCCCAGCATCAGCCAGAGCAAAAAAAAAAAGCCCTGAAAGCGCTATGGGAAAGGAGACCAAAGGCGAAATCTAATTTGCCTTGTACCTCCAATGTCCTCCTAGAGCAGCTGTGAACTTCTCCCCGAGCATCCTTTCGTTTGACACTTAATTATTTCCAAGCCAGGCAGCCCAAAAGCTCAGCAGAGTCAGTGACTGCCAGTGTCTCAGAGGCGTTGGAGATGTGGCACTGGGGGAGGTGGCAGGGTTTGGTCAGTGAGTGGAGCTCCTTGGAGCACCCACAAAAGAAAGGACAGTGGAGGATGCCCCGGTGCCAGGTTTAGTCCATGTCTGCTGAACAACTGGCTCTCCCTTGCTCACCAGAGATGCGAAATCTACACCAGCTGTGCTTGCAAATGTAATTACTTGTTCTCAGCACACCGTTTCCAAGGCTCTTTGAGCATATGTTAACTACAGCAACGCGAGGGACATGCTCAGGCAGCAGCACAGGAGACGGCACATCCCTCCTCTACTCGGCAGGTTGTGGTAAAACACCCCCAGCACTGCAGTGAAGGGGATGCTGCCCTCAGCAGCTCCCCCGGGGAACCAGCACATCATCCGGGGAACTGGGATGGGGCTGGGCCACCAAAACTTCCCACCCCTGGGGAATCGCCCCACAAGGGCACCCGGCGTCCACACGGGGAACGCAGAGTTCTCCAAGTTAACACGGCGAGGAGCAGGTTTTTTGGCAAGAGGTCTCTCTCTCTCTCTCTCAAAGAACAAAAGTAGCTTAAATGGCAAGTCTAAAAAGACCTTGCTCATTAAACACGTTTATTATTTCCTGAGCTCTGTTTAATCACCCTTTTAAAGCCTCCATTTGCTAATTGAATGCTTCCCCTTTTAGCAGGAGATAAAAAGGAATGAGGAGTAGTTGGAAAAGGTTGATTATACATATGTATAAGTACACTGGGTTGCTTAATGAATCTGGTAGATGAGAAATTTCTATTTACCTGAAACCGATCAGCTGCTTTGTTATCCCTGTTTTCTGGGGACTTTTCACAGTTTCCTTTGCAAAAGGCCTTACGCATCAAACGGGCTCCTCGTGACCATCAGCCGCTCGTGGTGGCCACAGCTGGGGGACACCCAGCACCCTGCAACCACGGGGCAGGTACCCACTGCCGCCCAGCGCCTCTGTGCCCACGCAGGGGACAGACAGTGGGATGGGGACAACTGCAGTGAGCCACAAAGGCAGGGCAGCAGTAGGACACCCCACACCGACGTGGCTGGGACATTTCGCCGTGTCCAAGGTTTGACGCTTGCCGTCTTGTGGTGTATCTCAACCTATGCTATAGGGAGCTCACTTTGCCTCCGTCTCTAATAAGCCAGATGTAGCAACTGCCACTGGGGATTGAATGAAAAGAAACACAAACATTTGGCAAATACATCCATAATATTTACAAGTAATGTGCTCTGACCACGATTTCTTTCCGTTTTATTTGCTCTGAGAATATTTGCGTGAATTCATCTATACAACTGTTTGCAAAAAGCTAACTCCAAAAGTTCTGTGTGTGTAATAGCTGCTGGAAAAGAGACTTAAAGTTCATTTACACCAGCACTGCCATCACAACCGTGCTCTCCTCTGCACACAGCAGCAGCTCCGCGACTCATGAGAACTACTCAGCTCCCCCTGCAATAACCAAGAGAAGGGAACCAAACACAAACTCTGCGCAACTGCAGCTTTGAGAGATGCTGAAGGCACTCATAGGAGGGTCACGGAACAACCCATGAGGCCGGAGCTGAGCTGCACAGCGTGAGCGCTGAGAGGGTAATGTGAGTGGGGTGACCCCCCTGCCCTGCCCCAGCCCCCGCGAGCAGAGCTTGCCTCGAACTACCGGAGGAAGAGATTTTTCTAGCACATCATGGAAGAGAAATTAAGTAAAAGCGCATGTGAGCCCAGGGACAGGCAGCCCCATGGTGTGCTCCCGTCGTGCTGTGACCCAGAGACAAAGTGTGGGGGGCACAGCAGCCGTGGGAGCCAAGAGCAGCCACCAAAGCCAGGTTCCCGGCTCTCCACGGCCAGCTCTGCATGGCCAGGGGCAACCATGCCATGCACTGCATCACGTTTTTACAGATATTGGACTGCTTTATTGCCAGAAATATTTTCTTTGCAAATGCAATTCAGTGCCTATGTTTTCAAAAATTATGAAGTAGGAAACTCAAACCAGACATACTGCAATAAGGAGCAATATCTGGGGCGTGGGACTAACTTGTAGGGACATGGATGCGAGCAGGGAAAACCGCTCCTTTGGGTTAACAACAATAATTTGGGATGGATGCCCCATCCCTGGAGGGGTTCAAGGCCAGGTTGGACGCGGCTTTGAGCAACCTGGTCTAGTGGGAAGTGTCCCTGCCCAGGGCAGGGGGTGGAACAAGATGATCTTCAGTGTCCTTTACAACCCAAACCATTCCGTGATTCTGCTTCTGCTGTCAGTACAGTGCAGGAAGGGAGACAGACCTGCAGGCTCAGGCACCCCTTTGCACCACTGTCACCATGGTATGGTTTCTAAATCAAGCCCTGATATAATTAAAAAATATTATCCCTTTTATAAGAAAGGAGCCCCAAATCTGGGCTGCAGATATCAGCCCAGACGGGGGACGTCTGCAGGATTTGCAAGAGATTTACTAGTGGTGGAGAGAGCTTTGGATTGAGCTGCCTTTGCTAAATAGCTAGGCAGTTTTGAACAAAGTATCCCTTTTTTTATCCCCCCAAGCATAAATTATCAGTTATAACACATAATTGCAGCAAGAGAGAGAGGAAAACAAAAGTTAAATGAGCTAAACTGTAAACAGAGACACTTTTTGAAAAAGATAAGTGTGAACTAAGTGAACCAAAACTGGCTTAAACACAGGGGAGAGTGGATAATCGAGTTCAGGAATTAAAGTGAAAAAAAAATAGGAGATGGAGTTTAGAAGGACGTCTATCGAGCAGCATACCAAAAGATCAGGAAAGTCAAGTCAAGGATAATCCGATCCCCGCAGAATTTGTGCAAAATGCTGTTCTCTGACTACAAAAGCTCTGCTCGGACCAGTTTATGACTCTTACTGTTAGTTTGGCTTGTTGATAAATGCTCTTGCACTTTCCTGCATGGTGACGGGTCTGTGGAAGAACGGGAACTTGTGATGGGTTATGATGGACTGACCAGATGCTTTTGCGTGGTAAGATCCTACCCTGAGCCCACGCAGGAACCCACCAGCTTCCAACCGCCCACCAACAGCTTGTCCAACCCCAATGAACATTTCAGCTCTGGTCTTTAAACCAAATTATACATTTAATGGGCGTACTGCAGCTCTGCAGCATTCAGGGCAGCATGGGCAATGGTGACTGAGAGACACAACCAAAAAGATGTCGCTGCTTGCCCTGTTCCTGCTGTGGGTTGGGAGCAAAGGGGCACACACTCTTGCATCCCTGTGCTGCTTCTCCTGTGGTTAATGCAGTGCTGCAGCTCGCCTAGCAGCATCCTGAGGGGTGGAGATGGTAGAGGTAATAGCCACTTTTCTGCTAGTCTCCATAAAGCAGTATGATTTCCAATTTGTTAGCGCTCATTTCCAAGCGTATTGCCTTGACAAGGCTGTACCCACACGCTAATGCATTGCAGGTGGGGCTCATGCTGGATTGCAAAATGGTTTTACACCAGCCTGAGCTCAGCGGGGGACTAGGCCACCAGCTAAATGGCTTTTATATTTGCCGTTTCGGGGGACAGGAGCTTTGTCAATATGCGTTTCATCAGGGCAGCCGTGCCAGAAAGTGCCCGGGGAAAGGCGCAGAGCCCAGCAGGGGCTTTCTCCAACAGCATGGCTGCTGTCTGCTAAGGGGAGTTGAACCAGTTCAGGGTTTGAGGGACCATGGCTGGAGCCCTGCCTGCCACAGCCCCACCTGCCAGGCCTTCCAGCATCCCATGTTAACCTGGGACATGCATTTCCACAGGTAGGGCTCAGCCAGCTCATCACCTGAGGATGCACTGTCTGCTATGGGGTCCTCTGGTAACACCTCTACCAAATGACATGCTGATTTGCAAAATAATTTGCTTAAAGACAAAACAGTCCGCCCAGAGTAAAGCTTGGAAAATTCAGGCACAGCTGGGCAAAACACTGGTGTGCAGCTTAATGGTCGCGTGGAAAAATGGGGAGTCTCTAATTCCAAGGATTCAAGGGGCAGCGTGTCCAACAACCCTGGCCCTCCCACAAACTGAACCATCACCCTGGGGCAGCGTGTCCAACAACGCCGTCCCTCCCACAGACCGAACCACTGCCTCGGCCTCTGGAGAGGGGAAAGGGTCCTGAGGGAACTGGTGGATGAAGTTGC
>VYZM01011585.1:451650-492249 GCA_013398915.1 Dromas ardeola | reverse complement strand
GGCTGGAGCCCTGCCTGCCACAGCCCCACCTGCCAGGCCTTCCAGCATCCCATGTTAACCTGGGACATGCATTTCCACAGGTAGGGCTCAGCCAGCTCATCACCTGAGGATGCACTGTCTGCTATGGGGTCCTCTGGTAACACCTCTACCAAATGACATGCTGATTTGCAAAATAATTTGCTTAAAGACAAAACAGTCCGCCCAGAGTAAAGCTTGGAAAATTCAGGCACAGCTGGGCAAAACACTGGTGTGCAGCTTAATGGTCGCGTGGAAAAATGGGGAGTCTCTAATTCCAAGGATTCAAGGGGCAGCGTGTCCAACAACCCTGGCCCTCCCACAAACTGAACCATCACCCTGGGGCAGCGTGTCCAACAACGCCGTCCCTCCCACAGACCGAACCACTGCCTCGGCCTCTGGAGAGGGGAAAGGGTCCTGAGGGAACTGGTGGATGAAGTTGCCAAGCCACTATCCATCATATTTGGGAAGTCACAGCAGTCCGGTGAATAGCAGCAATAGGACAAGGGGAAAGGGTTTTAAACTGAAAGAGGGGAGACTGAGATGAGATCTGAGGAAGCAATTCTTTGCTGTGAGGGGGGTGAGCTGCTGGCCCAGGTTGCCCAGAGCAGCTGTGGCTGCCCCATCCCTGGAGGGGTTCAAGGCCAGGTTGGACGGGGCCTGGAGCAACCTGGGCTGGTGGGAGGTGTCCCTGCCCAGGGCAGGGGGTGGCACTGGGTGGGCTTTAAGGTCCCTTCCCACCCAAACCACCCTGTGATTCTATGATGAAAGCGGTGCTGGGGGGAAATGGGTTATTTCTTGAAGACTTTGGAAATGCTTAACTGCCTCCAGCCCCTTGCTTAGCAGAGGTGGCTCAGGCGGTGGATGTTCACTGCTCCATGCTTTCATCTGCTGCGGGAGCAGCAGAGCCGGGACCAAGCACGCTCACCCTGGTTAACAACAGAAGCTAAGGGGAGCCATCCCAGTTACTGGGGTTTTTCCGTGTTTTTCAGGCTCTGGTGATGCAGTGCCTTGAGGCTACACTGTTGGCAAAGCATTTGCCTGTCCTTCAGGCTTTACATGCATTCAATTGGTGCTCTCCCTCCCAGTCCCTGACTGGCTGATTTTCTGTGGCTAGATGGAAGAGAAGGGCATCTTGTTTAATTAAAGCCTGGGAACATTTCCCTGAATTGCTGGGAAGGTGCAGGGATGCAGTGTGAAGGTATACTGTATATTTTCTTATTAAAAGCATCATGTCAGAAGTACAAGGAAGAACTCGAGCTATTGCATATTTCATATTAGACTACCCTTAGCTGCATGCAAGACAGCCACGAAGATTGTTTTAGAAATTATTCTGGCTGTGGAGCATCAACTAAAGGTGGCTCAATTTATTATTTTTTTTTAAACTTTGGAGTGATGTCACTATATTCATAGATATATATATGAGAGAGAGAGAGAGATATATATCTCATATACTCATTTGCTGTAAAGTAGGTGTCAGACTCTAGCTGTAAACCCAACACATGGGTTGGGTAATTACCGTTACTCACAGTAGCAGCTAAGACCATTTAATAAAGTATATATATTTAGCATAGCAGTCAGAATAAATGTTTGTTTATAGAAATGGAAATAAAACCCATGTGCAAAACCATCTGCTTCTGTCATTACTGTCAGAAGGATCTGAGTTACTACCAGCCGCCGAACCATCAGCTTTACCATGGGTTTGCATCGGTGCGATTGAAATTATCAAGGGCATCAGCCGCAACAGGTTCCCCAGTGTGTTTTGCTTTGCTTGGCTCTTTTTCATTTAATTGGGAGTAAGATTGGAGCTGGCTGGACTGAAAAACAATGTTTATGATTCGCTTGGACCAAAGTCACCTTTTTGCTGGGCTTCCTGCAGCAGGTTCCCGCAGTAGCCCTCGAGGATGCTCGTACGGGTGTGAGGACCTTGGTGCCCTGCTGTTTCCCCCCTACACCAGGGCCAATCCCGCAACATGCCTCAGTAAAAGAATACGTTGATTTTTGCCTCTTCCTTAAGATACAGGCCCCATTGCTGGCAGACAGTCTGCTAAATACACATCAAAGAGCCACTGAGAGAAAATAAGTGAGAATCAAAATACAGTGTCTTGTCTTCCTGAGAATTGCAGAGAGACCAGTGGAATAAAACTTATCATTTTGTCTGCTGTTTCAAAATAAATATATTAAAGAAAGTACCAATAACCCCACCTCCTTGTTATTCTGTCCAACACTAGCAAATATCAGTTTGAAAACACAATGGTTATATCACCATGAAGGTTTTATCATGGAAAGATAATCACAAGCTACTTATATAGCCCGAGAAATAGCTGACAACTCCACCAAGGGAAACAAAATTCTTTTTTCTCATAGCTAAAGCCTAACAACCAAGATTAAAGACATCCAGAAACATGGCTAGAAATCTAGAAACATGTTTTTCATGCAATGAGAATTGCCACCCAAGGCCCCGAGGAACAGAGGTGCGAGCGGCTCCAGGAGGCGCGGTGGGACCCTGCCTCAGCAGCACAGTCTGGGGCTGTGGCAGGCGGCAGCCGCAGCAGCCACCGGCGCTGGGACGAATAAATCAGCGCTGGGATGTAAACCCACCATTCCTTCTCCTGAACGCGTTTCAGCTTACTTTTGGCATTCTGCATAATTTGTAGTATAATTCCCAGCATATAAAGTAAACAATCTTACAGCTTTTTTGTTTTGTTTTTTCCCTGGTATCTCTCCTGTGGCAAAACTTTTCTCCTAACAGAGGACAAGTGCAGAATACTTAAAGAGGCCAGCAAAGCGGAGAGGAAAGAGTTGCCTTTTCTCTTCCCTATCATCACTTTGGAGAACAACACACACACAACTCCACACTCATGGCACAGGCGACCTCCACGATGAGCGTGGCACGGCACAGCCAAGGCGGCAGACCTTTGCTGGAAAGGGCACCCCCTTCTTTTAATGGAAATATTCTGTACTGGGTAGAACTACTGGAGAGAGTCCAGCGTAGGGCAACAAAGATGGTTGAGGGACTGGAGCATCTCCCTTATGAGGAAAGGCTGAGAGAGCTGGGACTCTTTAGCCTGGAGAAGAGAAGGCTGAGGGGAGACCTTATGAATGGTTTCAAGTATCTGAAGGGTGGGTTTAAGGAGGATGGAGCCAGGCTCTTGTCAGTGGTTCCCAGTGACAGGACGAGGGGTAACGGGCACAAGCTGGAACAGAGGAAGTTCCGATCAAATACACGGTAAAACTTCTTTACGGTGAGGGTGCCAGAGCACTGGCACAGGCTGCCCAGGGAGGGTGTGGAGTCCCCTTCTCTGGAGACTTTCAAGCCCCGTCTGGATGCAGTCCTGAGTGATGTGCTCCAGGCAATCCTGCTTTAGCAGGGGAGCTGGACTAGGTGATCTCTAGAGGTCCCTTCCAACTCTGAAATTCCATGATTTTCCTACCCACAATTAAATAAATGTGTGGCCGTAAATCAGACGTATGACTGACACCCAATGTCAGCACCGTCTTCAAGATCCTCAGCAGTTAAAAACTTATTCCTGCATTGACGCTGTGACAATAACAGAAAGCAGGGGACACAAGACAGAAAGAGGGGATTCATGAAATTACCCAACGGCATTTCCAAAGTGAAGTTTTAAAAATCAAAATGAAAAAATTGTAAGTTCTGATTTTTAGGTTTTTTTAAGTGACACAGAAATTCCCCGTGCAAGCCCCCGGTGTCAGCCCACGGGCTGGTCTTGCTTCTCCTTCCTCCGACATTTCACCCAAGCCCCACGGAGCCACTCCAACATCAGCAACGACCCTCCAGCACGAGGGATGAGGAAGAACCTTTGGCAGGTTATAATTCAGTCAGTTTGTATTTTATTTACTGCACTGTATTTTGGGGGTTTTGCTTAAATATTTTTGGAAAAAAAAAAAAAGAAATTGTCTGAATAAAAAAGTCGCTCATGCAGTTCATGGAAACAGCAAGCAGAATATTCATGCTCTTAATTTCAGTACTGAAATTAGCAGCTTGTATTTTATTTTAAATTAAAAAGTCAAAATAGATTTTTTTTTTTTTTTAATCGCCTAAAGCAAATACTTTCATTTTAAAGCAGAGCACTGATCTGCTTCTTCCAAAGCAACGCAGGGCAGCAGAGATTTTGGTGTAACAGTTTCAAAAGTCGGCATGCCAGAAAACTCTCCTCATCCATAGCAACTGCAGAGACTTTAGCAACATAAAGAGATGGCAGAGATTTGAAAGATTAAATACTTTTTAATTAGCCAATATCGGTGCTAATGGGCACTGACAAAGGCATTATCTGTAGGTGTACCTGCCACCCGTAACTCTCCCCTGCAAAAAGCCAAACCCCCCCAGCGCTTCCTCTGAGCCTGTCTGCGCTAAACACCAGGCACAGGACGATCAGTTCTGCTTTGCTGGGACCTTTCATTGCTCATCAACGACGGCAATTTATTACTCGCTCAAGCAATGCCCGCCTAAGCGATGCCAATACAAAGAAATTAGCTTTGCATTTAGGTCAGCAGCATGGGGAGCCCTGCGGGGGCTGCTCCCCGACAAACTGTCCTCACGGGGACCACGGCGGCGAGCTCCGCGTGTGCAGGTCCCGCTCCCCAGCCACGGGAGAGTCAGTGGAAAGGCTCAGTGGCCAGTTTAGGCCCGCTGAGCATCCACGTGGCCTTGCAAAGGGAAACAGGAGGCAGCCCTCTCCCACATCGCCCGCAGCCCTGAAGGACCACCGTCCCTGGGGGTCATCAGTACAACTGCATGGATGGAAAGTTGTCCTGGGGGAAAAAGTTACAGCATCCCTCATAAGCGACTGCCTTGAGGCCAGAATAATACATGGAGGTTGCCAGGGCGGAGAACAACATCTGGTTAGAATCATAGAATCCTCTAGGTTGGAAAAGACCTTTAAGATCATTGAGCCTGACTATTAACCTAACACTGCCAAGTCCACCACTACCCCATGTCCCTCAGCATCACGGCTACCCATCTTTTAAATCCCTCCAGGGATGGTGACTCAACCCCTTCCCTGGGCAGCCTGTTCCGATGCTTGACAACACTTTCAGTGAAGAAAGTTTTCCCAATATCCAATCTAAATGTCCCCCTCAAAAAGCAGCAGAGGGTGAGGGTTGGCTTTGTACCATTTTTGCAGACACCACGCAGATACTCAGTGACCCAAACAAGAAAATGTGCCAGCCCCACCGTCGCCGCAGGCAGTTATGTCCCCAGGTGTCAGATGAAGGCTCCTTTTGGGCCATTCCCCAGCTCAGCATGAAGCACACAGGCTGCCCACGGGTATGTTCTCCAAAAACAATCTCCAGGATAAAAATGGACGGAGTACATTATCTGGTTTATCTGTGCTGAATTCAGCTGTGCATGTTTGGAGTTACCAGGTGATTATATATTTGGTCTTGAAGAATGAGGATGTTTCAGCGCTGAAAATTATTTTGTCTTTCCTGTAAGGAGGCCAAACACTCATGAAAGCTGTGGTTTTTCTGGTAGAGAAAGGAGAAGAATTTATAACTTGCAAGAATTAAACATCATAAGGATGTCTCATAAGACAGGATCCCACACCAGGAGACTGGTGCTACAGATGACAAGCAGTAACCGCCCCCAACACTCGCTCCAAGCTAATTAAACACAGAGAAAACACCTAGGGAATATATTTTTTCAGGATTTCTGCCCCCGTCCCCCCCTCTACTGCTTGTCAGTAGGGGATGGAGGGATGGCCAGGTTCCGAAGATGCAGTAACACACCCAAAAAGAAGAGTAAGACCCAACAGAAGTAGTTCAGGTAGTCAGTCTAGCTTTCGGCTTCTCGCTGGTCGAAGGAGGACAGGAGGGACCTTCCAGAGGAGCTCATCCCACCCAGAAAGGCTATTTGCTGGAGGTGGTGGGCAGGAGGCGGCACAGCCTGGATGGGCACCAGCACTGACCGACCCGACCCTCATGCAGAAACACCGTTTTGATGCTGTTTCCCTCCAGCAAACAGTCACACGCAACTCAAGAAGAGAGATGCCTTCCTCCCCGTTACTGCCCATCATCATCTTTCGCTGCCATGCGCGTGTCAGCATCTCATGCCACGCTGAGCGGGACCGGGGCTGAAACCACACCGATACTCCCTCTAGAAGGTATTAGATGAGGAAACGGAAGAGAGCACTCTCCAGTGGCCTGTAAATAATACATTTTAATTAAGGCCGGACTTTCACCTTAGGCCACTTACAAAAACTTATGAATGAATTAAATGCCTTTAATCTCCTTTAGGATTAGAAGTATTAAATGTCAACAGAGTGGAAAGAAGAAACATTGCACATGGTGCTGCCAAAACCAGCTCGTTCGCATCGCTCGAGTTCTAAAGTTCCTATTGTAGTTATTTTATGACCTTCCTCAACAAAAACATCCAAACCCATTTCCTTTAACCAGGAACAGGTTTTGGCACAGTCCCTGTGCCTCGTGGTGCCCATCACCCCGCTCCCAGCAGCATTTTCACCCTGAGCAGCGCTGTCAGGGGCTGCAGGGAAGGGGATCTCCCCCACTTTGTGACATTACAGCTACTCTGATTATTCTTGAGAAAATATCAGCAGCTTTTGTTTATAAAATAAAAACGTACTGTTGCAGTTTGTAAGAAGATCTATGCAGGTTAGACATATCAACCTCCAGTTGACTAGGTTTGAATTATTAAATCAATATTTTATTCTTTTAGGAGGAAAAATATCACATCTTATGGAAAATTATTTTTAATACCAACAAAACACAGGCCTTGAATGTCTCAGCCTACCGTGCTTACAATCACAGCCTTCTCAGATGTAGAAGGTCTCTATTAAAAATGCCCTTTAAAGTTAAATATATTCTTGTTTTTCACGCAGTGCTTGTTCCAACCAAAAACACTGCTTTCCTGTGATGCCAGGGAAAAAGCTTTTCTCTTCAGAGTAGGAAAAGGAGAAATATATAATAAAAAAAGACTTTTTGCTTCATCAGGCAAAGCCTGATGTAAGAATACGGCAATGCCAGGCTGGCACCTTGGCTTCCAGACTGCTGCACCCCAGCTTGGGGTTGGGCTACCTGGGGTGTCCCAGCACTCGTCTCTCCCTCCCTTGTTCTACTGCTTTTTGGGCAGTTACAACTTGATTTAGCATCAGTAGCTATTTACGGTGCTCCCAAAGTTGGGGGAGGGTGGTGAAGAACGGAGCCTCCAACAAGAGCTCTTGGAAGTTGTCTTATTTTGCTGTATGTATTCAAGGAGGAGACAAAACACTGCAGAAGGAGTTTGAGGAAGGGTCAGTGGAGGTTCTCCTATCAGGAAGAACAATATTGCAATTTAAGTCTTACCGCAATCACACTCTGCCATGAAAGCAACAACAGAGAGGATTTAACAGAAGAGCTGCTCTAGCTCAATACATAATAGAAAAATTACTGACACAAGATGATGCTGTGTTAAGAATAGGTTTGATAAACAATGGGAATTGCATAAAAGAGCTAGTTTTATATAAGGAAAAAACCCCAAATAATTTTGATTGGTTAACCCCAAAGTGGTTTGGTTCAAAGTCAATGACAGCTAAAGAAAAACAGATTCCAACAAGCAAATGTGGAAAAAATTAATTTAGAAAGATATAGACTGGTCCTTACAGCACAGCGACTCATGCGTAGAGTAGAACTGGAGCCTCTTCAGTTGAAAAGGCATCTGAAATTCGCATCTCAAGACAGAATAGGAACTCACAAGGACAGGCTTGCTTTCTCTCTAGATAAATAACAAGCTCACAAAGATGGGGCAGTGTTCAGAGACTGCAAATAATAAAGAGGCTGAGTCAGCAAAGTTGCACCTTTTTTATCAGAAGATCTTTCAAAAGAAATCAGCTACAGAAGACATTGCGATATCTATCTTGAAAAACCATTTTCAGTGTTAAATACTGACAATTTATTCAGTTTTGTAAACAGAAAGAGAAGAAAAGGGGGATGTGTCGTGATCTTCAGTGAAGATGAGAGGACAGGAACAGCTGTCTAACTCTAGTTAAAAAAAAGAAAAAACCTTCATTTTTCTCCCCCAAGGTAAGTGCTGCTGATCACCAGGGTATGGAAATACAAGGGATCAGAAATGAGTTGTAAGCAAACCCAGACACTTTTGATATGATCGCAATCCGAACTTCTTTAATGGGGTAGAAGCAGCAGGAAACAGGTGGAGAACAACGCGAGTGGAGCAGCTCACAGCTTCATGGCTGAAGCGGGGCAGAACACCGATTTTTTTTTTTATTATTTTTTTTTTTTTTAAGGCAGTTTGGAGACAAACACAGTCCGTGTGATCCATCTGGGCTTCAAAGGAGCTTTTGAGAAGGATGCCACACTGGGAGCTGCTGGGTTAGATGGAGGTGTTGGGGTGCACGAGAGGTGGGAGGGAACTGGAAGTGTCACGGGACAGAAACAGCGGGATGTGCTACAGGAGAAACCCTGGGGCTACACGGCATCAAGGCTTTGCACGACCTCCACCACCTGCTCGTGAACCTGACTCAAACTTAGGAGGCTTAAACAGCAGAAACTGACAACCTGGCAGGTAGGATGGATAGCAATGGGAAACATTTAACAATAAGAAGTGTGAGATCCAGCACCTGGGGATCGACTTCTGCTGAAACAAAGGGGATCATCAAGCAGAAACTTGAAAGACTTAAATTTACTTTATACCTGTGTGGTAACTGCATCTAATTACCATGTTCTGCTGGGATCACTGGAAAAACCTCCATAGAAATGAACTGTGGCAGGTACAAAGAGAAGCTAAGAGACAGTTGCAAAAATGAGTGTCTAACCCGAGAGGCTGGAAGGAATCTGCCTGGTGAGTGATGGCAGGGCAGGGCACGGCACCTTCTACCAAAGCACCAGGCAAATGACCACTAAAGGAGGGAAAGAATAATTGCTACGTGTTTTCTATGGTTGCATTTGGACTGGAAATTAGATAAAAAAATAATTTTGTTGGCATGAAAGGACTGAAGTCTGGGAAGGCGTCAGGTGCCTCTGCAGGGATGCAGGAGAACAGGAAAGAGCTGAGAAGTGCAGACCAAAGTCCCTGCTTTCTTTGCTAATTTCCAAATTTAAGCATTTATGACCCAAGAGGTGAAGCTTCAATCTGCTGATGTCAGCAGGAACTTCAACAAAATCTTTTATCTCTGCATTAATTTCAGGTTATCAGTTATTAGGAGATTTGGATGCTTAGAGAAATTTAAACCTACTGTTCTCAATGTCACACACATGCAGCGACCGCAGTGGCCCATGTGCTGACACGCCAAAGTCGGGTTCCCAACGCTTGTTTCATACATCCACCTATTTCATTTACACAGCTACATATTTTAACTTGCACCTTGAAAAAACAGGTTAACACACACTAAAACTACAGACTGCAGGGTTTTGCATTAATATTTCCTCCCACATGCCCCCCCCAGTATAGGGTGCTTGAGGGATAAAAAAAGTCCAACTTCTAGCAAATTTGATAAACCATAAAGCATTCAATTGGGGTAACCTGAGTATACAGGTTACTGTCTCACGGTAAGTTTTCACAAACTCTTCAGAAGCTCAATACTCTGCATCAGCTTCAGGTCTCACCCTGAAGAAAGGTGCAAAACTCGGTCCCATTTTTGAGAAGAAGCATTTTTCTGTGTGTCAGTTGCTGCTCTGTTTTCTTTCCCAATGTGAAGGTGTTATTAAATGTTACAACTTCAAGACAAGTAAATGGAAGAAAACCATAAAAAACTGTCTGGATACAAAACAGCTCCGATACAAGCAAACTTGCCAGAAGTGTATTCATTATGAAAAGCATGTGGAGAGGCAACAATTCTGGATGTCATAGCCACTCCTGAAGAAATACAATATATAGATATTTCATTGACGGTTGGAAGGATAAATCAAGTTAAATTGCTCACAGAAGCAAACCCAAAGCGTCTTGCTGTGAATCTAGAAAAGTAAATCCGTAGTCTCTTGGGAGCATTGCCATCATTTGTTTTCATTTCTTTGACTTCTCTTCATTTATGCTAGAGATTAGCTCTCCCAACAATGATCACAGCAATATAAAAACGGGTTCCCAGAGGAACGGGATGAAAGTAATATTTACTAAAGTAAACCCAAGTGAAGAAATCAAAATAGGAAGAACTAAGTTTTTAAAAAAGAGCCACAAACTACTTAGGAAAGAGAAACAAAATGACTTTAACTGTTACTGAACCACTAAACATCTACCCAAAAATCCTTAGCCTTATTAGGAGGCCAAAAAGCCGAGAAAAAAACCTAAGCCAAAACCCATAAAAACTTGCCGTCAACAGTCTTTTCTATGTTTTCACATTACTTATATTGTTCAGAATTTATTCACTAATTATTTTTCTTTTTTCCTAAAGAGAAAAACCAGTAAGATTATCACCTTTGGTTTTTCCTCCTCTTTATCTCATTTTTAGTCACATATAATCCTGCTAAGGTTGTAAACAAACAAATTCCTCTTGGAATAGCATTATACAAACTATGTGATTATTAGTATTTTATCAGCATGTGAAGCCAATATGCAACAAGGTCCAGCCTTTGGCAGAACATTTCACCTCAACTTAGTTTTAAATTACAACTTCCTTAATGTTTAGCGTTTTGTTCATAGGGGAGGCAAAACCAGAGCTCCCTTTGGATATGTACCCAGCACAAACTCATTCTTCTTCCTTGTGCAGTTTCCTGATGACCCAACCAATTTACAAACACATCTGCTATACATGTCCTGTTTGGTTTGGGGTTTTTTTGGGGGTTTTTTTTGAGGTTTCCGGGCTGTTCTCTCTATGCTGTTGGTCAAACTGGGAACCACTACGTGCTTTGTAATTACTTTTTTTTACCAACTTGAAAATTGAGAAAGAGCAGATATACAAAAACCCCAAGGCACTTACCTGAGCAGAAGAACACCAAGTCCATTGCAGATATAGAATCACAGAGCAACTGAAGGAAGACACGGAGCAACCGGAGACTCCAACGAGAAGCAGCAAACCCAGTACCCAGACGAGCATCGCCATGGGAGCAGAGGGCAGGCACTGCACGTGTCCAGCACACGCGGCTAGGCAGGGGCGAGAGCCTGGTTCCTTTTCCTGTGCCAAGACTGGGAATTACTCTGACAAAAGAGCCAATGTTTTCAAATATCTAAAGTTTCCAGGCAAAATCAAAAGTACCTAAGTTGCTTCCCATGCCCATGTGGGTCAAGCTATGAAGGACTTAAATTGTAGCAAGAGAAGGTCACCTTGGAAGAGGAAAACCTTCCCTGCTAAGAGCAGTCAAACACAGGAATCAATTGCCTAGGGGTCACTGAAATCTCTGTTTTTGCAGGTTTAGAGAACCAAAACAGCCAATGACCTGCCAGGAGTGATTATGTGTAGCTGAGGCTCCTGCACACAGGGAATGGCTTAAAGGAGGAACAGGGTGGTGTTGGGTTTGGTTTTTTTTTTCCCCTAAAATATTTCAAGTTTAATTTCCATAACTCCTTCACCAAAGCAGACCAGGATCTGGTTTGCTGAAATACAGCAGTGTTGAACAAATGCTCTAGGATCCAAATATTTGCATTTGATAAAAGAGAGAAATTCAATATGCTGAAAGTTTCACCAACACCAACAGCTTCTTGCTGAAGGTGTTTTAGCTCATTCTTGCTGCTGCGTTCCCAAACTCATTTTTAGTTCTGGCCTTTGCTGCTGTGTCAGGCTTGGGCTCTCCTGCAGACTGCATTTCATTTTCTTAGTACTTTAAAACATAGCAAAGGCTTTCTTCCTTTTCTGACAGACTGTACTTACTAAAAATCTTGTTGACTATTCTGTTTTAGTTATTTTTTCACTTCCCCCCCCCCCAGAAACAGCAAATTCAAGGCCATTATGCAGCTTTATTGGCTTCTTTAGGACCACTTAGGTTCTTTCTAGAGTTTTTTTTCCAACTTTACCAACAACAGAAAAGGCAAGTATCCGTCACGCACACCTTTCCTTCTTTCTTATTTTCAGAATTCTGGTGTAATTCAACCTTTTCCTACTTTCAACAGCCAGACCATTGCCACTCATCACAGGCCAGGAGAAATGGCCCCAGCACACCCATACCAGAAGCCCCAAGTCTCCTCTTGCCCAGCCCTGGCCCAGGTGGTTCCAGGCTGGGGCTGGGACCAGGGCAGGGCAGGTGGGACACAGCTGGGCCCAAGATTTAAAAGATGGAAAGCACTTGTTTGAATGTGACAGGTATTAGGAAACATGGGGATTCCTGGAGAACTGAAGATTAACAAAATTTGTAGCAAAATAATTTGAACAATCCAGTCACAATCCACCCAGAGTGCTACTCTCTTGAAACCACTCTAGAAAAAAAATTCAATGGGTTACTCAAGTCAGGAATAATTAGATTTTCCTCTTGGTTACCCAGATAAAAGGAAGAGTGCCCTCATTTTAGAAGGTAAAAAGAGAGTCCTGGAAATTAACTCCTAACTCATGAAAATCAGTTTATTCTGATTTGCTCTTGTGGAGTTGTTCAGGTCTAGTAAACACCATCTCCCGCTATGCTCACCTCCTCCTGGCATGACCCTGCAGAATAATGATCTCTCTTTCTAGACTTAACTGCACTGGGCAAACGCAGTCTGAGGCTTTTAGGGTTTTTTTTCAGTCTTTTCTTACATTAGCATCTCCTTTTCTCCTTGGTGTCCTCTAGTGATGGGGGCTGACTCCCCTGGTCTGGCAGACGCCGCATCACCTCACACAGGTGAGCTCCATTCCAAGCTATTTTCGATGAGGTCTTAGGGATGATGCAATGGTGGGGAGGTCGGTTTGTCTGTCCTTGCTGTATCTTGGGTAAGGCACTTTGAGGTGTGCATCCCAGCACATGAAAATTTAGATATATTGCAGAAGAGAAAGAACTAACTCTGGAAAAATTGTATTTCCTGAGAAAAGTAACCAACTCTGACCATTTAATGGAGCCTGGCGCTTTTCAGTTTCCCAAAGGAGCTCAATGCTGTGTGTGTGTGCTCTGTGAGCGAGCTGTGCGGATCCATGCTGCCTCCAACGCTGCACCCAACACCCAGGAGTGCTCCGCAGTGGCGTTAGGGTATGGTGTAGGACTCCATAGGTGACCTCCCCTGGGCTTATATAGCTACAATTTCCTGGCCGTATATATGCCATTAATGTATGATGGTCACACATTTGTGGCCATCATTTGTGTGTGAAGTTATGCGCAGTGACAGACTGAGCCTCCTGCACCTCCCCGGTCACACCACGCAGGTCTTCCCTGGGGAAACACAACGAAAGCAACCTTCAGGCATCCTTTTTCGCTAAGAGTTGCTGGATTTGCTATGAGGGACAGCCTCATTTTTCAGTGCCTGGAGGCCAGATCAACATCACCTCTAGCCGCGACAAGAAAGGCCTCGCCTGCTCGTCTGCAGGACAAATGGACAGACCTGGAGCCAAGCTTTTGGATGCACCAAAGGCACCTGCAACCTTCAAAGCCTTCCTGACCATAGAGTTGTTTTATTAGAGTAATATATAAACAATAATCATTAGCATTAGAATATTAAGATTTATTATGTTCTCTGATATACCAACTGAAAGGACAATGTGCTAAAGCAAAAAGCACCTTTACTCATCTCTGACTGCACTAAAAAGTTGTAATAGGTTTTTCTTTGACATATTAGACATAGACTCATAGAATAGTTTGGGTGGGAAGGGACCTTTAAAGGCCATCTAGTCCAACCCCCCTGCCACGAGCAGGACATCTTCCACTAGACCAGTTTGCTCAAAGTCCAGAGTGGACGAGGAGCAGCATCCCCGCTACCACCAATAGCCAACAGGAACAAATAACGGCATCCCAAACAAGGTGCTCTGTGATTTAAGCTAAAACCTCAAATGGTTTTGTTGTTTCTCATTGTTATTCAGGTTTCTCTTTCAGCTCAGCAAAACTATTTCTATATAAGAACAGGAGAAGGTAACATGGAGGACGGGCTCTGCTGTCATCTTAGCAGACTTCTGATGAACAGTGAAAAGCAGTCGCTTCCAATAGAGTCATTTTTCTCATGTATTAGTAACAAGAGAGGAGACTGTTTTAATTTGAGGCACCTGAAGTGAGATCAGGATTTGTAAAGGGCATCATGAATTGACTAGGCCACAAAAATATTATTTGGGATGAGACCAGACGCTTCCACATACTTGAAGATCTTCTCTGAAGCTATTTTACCTTGGTGACTATCAGTATTTTACACTACAATATGCCTTAATATACACATTTCCTTTTGTTGTACCATGGGCTAGTTGTGTTTATTTTAATATTCCTCCATTTAAAAGATAAGAAAACAGAGACGAACTTGGAGGCTTTCTAACAAATACAGCTCACCACCGGCACTGAGCACTTCTTGTGTTTCACAGAATTTCACAAGAAAATCAAAGAGATTATCCATTTACTATCATACTTACATCATGACGAGGATTTCTGACATTGTCAGGAAATGCTAAAATCAAGGAGAATCTCCAAAACATTACTACCCCATTTTATTCATATTTGAAATAAGGGATGGCAGCATACGGTCTAGATATGCACATACATTTAAAACAACAACAAGGGGTACAAGCCACTGAAACAGAAGAGCTTTCAGTCATAAAAGCAAGATCGTATTGGTTTTCCGAACCTTACTTTTTGTTTTGTTTTTTTTAAACAGGAAAATTTGCAAAACCTTATGAACAGCCCTATGATGTCTGTCTTCAGGTCTACCGAAAGACCTGCGTCTTTTTTTCTGGGTCACTGCTGCCTCGTCCGACCACACATACCAGCAAACAGCATCGGTCTCTACGTAAGTCATGAAGGATTCCTAAACCACACGGAAGCGGGAGCAAACCAGGCTCTTCCAGAGAGGTAAAAATAATTGTTAAATAAAGGTGTAAGTGAGTGGCTACCACAAGACTTGCAAGCCATGTAAAAGCAAATCGCATCTACCAGCTTGCACGCCAGCTCGCGCGGTCCTGAAGTACAACCCTTGCGTGCAGAGGTGAGAAAAACCGGCAGCATCCGTTTAACCTGGTAATTCCAACGCAGCATCGCATCTCCTCACTCACACTAACAGCAACTCTGGGGCAGGTCTTGCTCTTATAGAAATAAATCAAAATATTTTTCATATAGAAGTTTGAAACTCTACATCCTTTCTAAAGCATATCTTATGTTAAATACCCTTCTTTGAATTCTTCTGAGTTCATTTTTCCAAAGCATTATAAAATACCCTTTATTTCCTTAATTATAAAAAATATCCAGCACACATCTAAAGAAGAATTACCATCATTTGGAGAAAATATCAAAACCACTCCTACCAAATTGAAATCTATGAAACTAATGAGTAATAACTTAAAAATTAGGTCAACTGAGGAAACGATTATGATCACAGAGAGAGAGTGTGTCTTTCCCGTAGCATAACGGAAGGGATATACTGATGTTCAGCAGAGCTGTGCTGATTTCCTCTAGCCGTGATATCCTACCTTTGTAGTCAGGGCAACTATTTTGCTCCAATATGCTCAGAATCCAATTGATACTAGTGGAATTTGCATACAAATCATGAGCGGTACAACTCCCTCTGGTTTTCTACCTCTCCAGTAAAACCCATGAGGCCTGCACTACTTTACCCAATATTTCAAAAAGTTTAGAAACTTAACCCCCCCTGAAAATTGGCTTAAAATATTTATTAATTTAAAAAGTTAAATATTTATTTATACAAATATGATGAGAAAAATCTCATGCAGACTTTTCACATACAGTAACACAACTGAAATCAAAGGGTGATGGTTTTACAAAAGAACTTCTTTCTGGGAACTGGGAGGGAGAAATGTTGCTATCGCCTGTGTGCCTGAAAGCACCACTCATGGTAAGGAGGAAGCAATTTCTGAAACTTAGAGTTTTCCTATGGAACATATGCCAATATTTTCACACTCTTCACTAAGATTAACAATTAATATCTTATTACTACTACTCAGAGAACGGGACAGAGACGTATGAACACCGGGAGATGAATTCCTGCATACCACCGTACCTCTAAACTCTTTACGGTAATGCATAAAGTTGCCAAAAGATTGCTTTAGATAATTCCCCTAAATGATGAAAATATCTTGAGATTGTTATGGATGGCATCTGCATCTGCTTAATTACAAATCTGCATTGGATTCATAATTTGTGTATATTACAAGTAATTTGCATAATTAAAACAATTAAGGGATTGACATATCATGGCAATTAGAAATGCATCAAACTCTGGATGTTGTACAAAAAAGAGAGCTTCAATATGAAACATTAATTCTTTGAGAACAAAATATCCTTCAGATTCCTGCAGAACAACCTTCACAAACTCAATATATGTCCAATAAACTCTGTTTAGAGAAAGTTTTTCTCTAAGATCTCCGCTCCCTCACCAAGCTGTTGCAAGTTGAACCCCCAACGCTTTAGCCTTTGTTTGAATCTCCTACTGCACTCCCAGCATGGACTTGTGTATTTATTGCCAGTTTCAGGAGTTTTTATCTCATTTTCCGTAGCCTTATCCTGTTTTCTTTGTCCCTCTTTTTAAGTAGAAGTATGAACTGATTGAAAAAATGCTCTTGGTCCTTCTTCTTCTGAACGAGGCGAAACCGCTGATCTCTGCCATATTTCTCCGCAAATTCCTGAAACGTTGTTCTGCAGAAAAGAGAGACATTTTACAGCTGCAGCTGTGCCAATCCCCTCTCGGTCTCCTTGGCCTGGGTCCCACTTCACTTTTCACACAGACACTAAAAATGGGTGTTCTAGGGAATATTTGCCAGGAACGTGAGGGTAAAACCCCCAGGATGAGCGAGGCGAGACCATGCCAGAACTACCCGGGCTTCGGACTCACGGATCAGCCGGCAATATTTAACTTCCAGATTTTGGTTTACAAAAATCTGGGTGATAGCCGACAGGACAATTTTGAGTCATTAACACAGTATTTGCTGCAGCCCAGGTTACTGCGGCTTTAATCCATGCCTTATGGCCAGTATTTCAATAATTAGCTTATAATAGAGCAGAAAACCACACCCATGTCTAATTGCAAACAAATGCATTTCGACTGTCAGTAGTACACGAGGCCTGATGAAATACCACACTAGTTTAAGCTTTTCTAAAAATAGCAAAAAATTAATTGTAACTTTGAGCAACAGGCACAATGCAACTGAAACGCACAGGCAGCTCTGCCTTCTCAGTTTTGTTGTAAAAATCTTTTTATAATTATTACTTCCATAGAGGCTTATGTGTTGTTTGTATCTATGCACCTAGGCAGGTCGTGCTGTACAATTAGCTGCATATTTTAGTAGAAAGAAACTGTAATTTCTTAGTTTCAACAATTTAACCAGACTTCTACTATATAAATCTCTTTATTTTCATATAATATACAAATGATCAAGTGTTACCCTAAGCACTAAATTCGCCATTGTGCAGTTTTGGATCCATCACTTAAAAATCAATGTAGAAAAATGGCATTGCATTGCATGCTTTATTTAAATTTAGTGATGTGGCATTAATACTAACTTTGTTAAATTATGTTTCCCTTCCATCAAAAAACAAACCTAAACAGAGTTTTTCACTAGTTACAGCTGTATGCCTAATATAAATGAGATTTCACATTAGGTACTGATTTTATACAGCTAATATATGTGTGCGTTCTATAATTATACCATATATATGCATATAAAATGAATGTGTTATGCAAAATATTACACATTCTTAATGACAGAGAGAGAGAGAAAGGAACAGAGAGAGAAACGATATGTTCCTTTTCACAGTAATATAACAAAATATTGTAAAATATTAGGGCAGAAATGTCAATGCAGCATTTTAACAATGGATGTACAAACTCGCTATGAAGAGTAGGTTCAGTGTTGTGGCATCCTGGGGCCGATAAGCACAGGCAAAATGAGAAAGCTTATCTTAACAAATCTTCATAAGGCAATGCCATACCTTGGCGATAACTTGGATTCTTCAAGGAGCTTTTTAAATTCTTCTTTGGCTAACAACAATTTATTTTTCTTTTCTTTGTACTCTTCTCTGATCCTGGTCTTGACAAACTGTTCAAATATCTTTCCAAGAAAGGGAAACAAGATAGAGCATTTATTAACAAAGCTTTTATGGTATTTATGCTTGATCAAAGGGCTGTCAATCTCACGACCTACAGTTCTTATCTGCCCTCAGTATAGGCTGACTCGCAGGCAGCGGAAGCTGCTTCATGCAGCACTGATCACGTTCTCACAAAAGAAGTAGCTGGAAAAGGTATAATCTGGACAGATAACGTCTTCATTCAAACATCAAGTGCAACATAAATCAAGATTTCCTGACTTGAGTGTCTTGCTTGCATTTTCATGCCTATAGCATTATTTTTGCACATCTGTACAACTGACTGCATTTATTTAGTTTGGCTCTCGCATCTTCCCCAACTTGCTGGAATTCCTGAAATGTCTATATTGTTAAACATCAATATTCTGTAGGTTACCCCCAAAAAAGCCTGAAGACCTTTCAAATCAGTTGTCAAAACCCATGAGCTTACACATGTACACATACACCCGAAAGCTTTCATGTGTTTGGAAGGGTCGAAAACCTCCCTCTAACAGTATTTGGCAGCTAAATATGAAGCAGGGCGCTCAGCATCAGGATTTTTGGTGTCTTGGAAAGGAGTTAAGGAGTTCGCTATGTCACAAAATTCTGCCAACTGCTTTAATCGCATTTTTAACACCAAAAATCTGGCCCTGCTGGTTTCACGCTCTAAAAACTGTGGCATACTAAGTTGTTGAATAAAAGGAGCTGCTCCTCAAAATGCTAATAGTTTTCCATATTCACCATCCTTTCCATCACAAATTGCATAAATTAAATATGATTGCTACGGTTACTACCACGGCTGCTTTTTCATCAGCCATGAGGATGCACAGGTGCAAGTCTACATGTCATGAAAGCTAAAGTAACCAAATTACAACTGGCATTTAGTACGGTATGTGGAAAAGGAAAGAAATAGCACTGGAAAAGTAAACATCAACAAATGGCCATGAAAGAAGTACTGCAAAAAACCTAGGAAATCTGAATATACTATACTGTATGCAATTGCATAGGTTGAGTGTAAGAGGAGATGGAAAAAATGGAACAAATAAAGCAGGTGACACTGTTATTGCTCACCTTTCTGCTACCAGTGAAGCTATGATGAAGGTAATAAATCAAAATTAACAGGTAGCTCATTATTTTAATACAGCTGCTCCTTTACCCTTCATTGTTCCTTGCTTAAACATAGTAGCATCTTTCAACTGTTAATAACCCCTCGGAAAATATTGGTAAGTAAGCAGAGCAAACCACTGATGTTCAATACAGATCGTTAAGTTCCTTGGGCAGTGTAAGGGCACCCACCAACAGCAGGGCTTCCACTCCTGGAAGTCAAACTCACCTCGACAGAAGCTCAAGTCGAGAGGAAGTGCCCTCAGATATTTGGAGATCACAGTCAAAACACTCGCCCTGCCCGTCTCAACCCACCTGCCCGATCGTGGAGAGAAGAAAACTGTGGTACAACCAGCCATGCTCTAGCACTCCTTCTTTCCTTCTTTCCTTCTTTCTTTCTTCCCTTCCTTCCCTCCTTTCTTCCTTCCTTCCCTTCCTTCACTCTTCCTTTCTTTCACTTCTTCTTCCCTTCTTTCCGTTACTCCTTCCTTCCTTCACTCCTTCTTCCCCTCTTTCCTTCAGTCCTTCCTTCTTTCACTCCTTCTTTTCCTTCCTTCCTTTCACTATGAGCCACTTTTCACCTCTAGCCCCCTCCACCATAAATTCATTTGCATAATTTAAGCAGCACTCAGACACTCGCCATTCAGGTCACACAGAATCCATGAAGGTAAATGCTTCCATAAACCTAAATAATGTCTTCTACTAATTTGAGTTGCACTCCAAGAAGTACTTTCATTAAATCAGGCATCTACTCTTGTCCGAGTCTAACTTTCTTCTTAAACTGCTTCTTGGACGAAAATGGGATCTAAGTAAAAGGCACTACTCATAATGAACGTCTAGAAGTCTTAATTTCAAGTGTAGCATCTAAGATATATTAGAGACCCAGCGTGAGCTCCCAAGCTTACTGGTTTTTTAACCCTCTTTTGCAGAAGAGCACCTGAGCATCACCCTCTTCCCCTTGGCTCTGAGCCTGAATTACTGACACTCACGGAGCCAGCCTCCACCTGGCGATGGGTTTCTACCTACAGCACTGCCAACTACTTGCTTTTCATAATCCTTTCCTTGACTATTAAATATACCCCACACACAAGGTCCCCCCTCAGCAGTGCTTCAAGCACATTATATTATGTGTATTCATGATGTATTTTTATTATCTCCAGGGCTGATAAAACAAAAGATGTAATGTATCTTGATGACTCATCAAGGTCTAGGTTTTGTCCTTGCCGATTACCTGAAATAAATACAAAACTCCCTGCTTAGTCTCTTGTTTAGCGGTATTTTCCGTTCTAGCAGTTTCTCTTACATTCTCATTCCTGTATTTCCTTATTATTTTCTTGCACTTTTTTTCTTAGGAAAGAAAATATTGGAAAGGTAGTAAATGAAGATGCATGTGGCCAGTCCCTCAGTAAATACCTATGGGAAGCTCTCTGGAGAATCACTAGACAATATGGGCCCCAGTGCAATGGAATAGGAGTAAGTCCATTTTTCATCGTGTTTATTTAAATAATGGAAAATTCCATATTCAAAATTCTTCCTTCTGCAGGATGACAAAAGACCAGTAAGGAAGAGAAATCACTACAGAATAGAAGTGTTCGCCTTCTCTGCAACATCCTTGCATCTCTCCTAAATCTTTTAGACTAATTTGCAGCCCTCAGGTCCTTTTAGATCCCCAGTGATAATTAATGCCCAAATAAACAAGGCAGCAAAAAGCCCACTTCCCTTTGCAGCTTGCCAGGAAAACAAAACCCGCTCAAGCAGGTACCAGCATAGCCACAGTGCTCTATCCATTTCTGTCTAGCAAGTTTAGTTATTGCAAAATACAGCAGTAAATACTGCCAAACTCCTAGAAAATATTCCAAGCAATAAAAATGAAGTAGTCTCTCTACAATATTTAAATAATTCAGAGTGGAAACGTTGCCTTGTGGCCATTTCCCTTCCTGCAGCCCAGTCTCCTGGACTCAGCAGGAGTTGTTCCTACAACCCAAGAGCCGGCAGCTCATCTCTACGTGCAAAATCACTTGTTACCACTCACTTTTCAAAGGCGAGAGCACTTTCTTATGAGCAGAGCCGACATTACGAGTCTTACTGAAAAACTCAAGAAAGAAATTTTAATTTTATGCAATTCTTTTTACCCTACCAAGATAATTACTGTGTTATTACGGTTAATCTGAGAGATGTTTGCTGCCAATCAGAAGCTATGCTGGAGGTAACGCTCACCTGTTTACGTTCTTCTGGATTTAGCAGAAGGTAGCGTGGATCAAATACTATTTTGTGCAACTCTTTTTCCCATGTAGAAAATGCTGAAACCTGTGAAGTACACAAACACAGTTGCATTAAGGAATTTTAATAAGGATGTGAAAGAAGGAAATGTTCCAAGGTGAAGCAAAAGAGTAGTTCAGAAAGCTAATGAACCCTCTAAAGGATGCCTCAGAGCGGTTGGAAGTTGAATTTTAATCTGTTTCTGGCAACGCTCTGGTCGCCCCCACACCATTAGTATTGACTTGCTCTAGGACATCTCAGCGAGTATCTGGGAGATGCTCATTCCACATTTTTGATGGAAAGAATCTGTAGCAGAATGGAAAATTCCCATTTTATCATCCCCTTTGCACAACAGAAGCATCAATTTCCATTTAAGCAGCTTTAACTCCCCTCCTCTCCAAAACTTAAATTATAACCCAAACGAGGCTGTCAGTACACGCACACACTGAAAATATTTAAAGCCCCCTGTTTTTGTAGTAAATGTGCCACTTTGCAGCGCGACCCTGGGCGGCTGCCCAAGCACAGGGAAGTGTCACCTCCTACGGAGGCTCTTCTATCTTCTCCAGAACCTCCTTGTGGTGAGTGAGCTGGAAGGACCACCAGGAACCCACGCAGGTCCCTCGTTCTCCCAGACCCCTTTGCCCGGGATTTTATGGAACGACACTCTGGGAGTGCAAGACTGAAACCCCCAGCCTGACTGCGGTTCCTCACACAACATCACTGTTAATTAGCTTGCTACGAAAAACTCTGGAGTAACGTGAAATATTCTCATCGCTCCATCTAATAATAAACAGTAAATTCACTAAAACAAGTATGTGAATTATGATTAAAATAGAGTAATTAACACTCAAACAGGAAAGCTCCAATGAAGTAAAGTGGGTTTTCCTCTTACGTTGCCTTCTTGCAGCTTGCGGGTTGCCTCCATGCCCATGCAGGTGCCCAAGTCCTGAGGTTTGGGGTTTCCCCCACCAGCAGGATCAGCAGCAGGAATCCTTTTTTTTCGGGATGTCTTTTGTACTCTTTCTTGGCCATCAGCTTTGTTTCCAGTACGAAGGCCAGTTTGGTGTCAAAGCTAGTTAAGCTTGGGCTAATCTATCATGTAATCATTCTTGTTTCTGATTTTTTCTTTAGTAATTATTTAACTTCACATACTGCAGACATACAGCTAAATTAAGGGTTGGCTACAGGTATTTATAATTTAAGTCTAGCTACACACATCATATGCTGTTCAGGATACTAATTTTGGAGCTCTAAAAACGCATATAAAATATTAATATTCTGACTAATCTCCCAATGGGTATTGTATCGTGGTCATCTTCCCCACGATGGGACATTCAAGCAGAGAACACATGTCCGGGGGATAGTGGGGGGTGGCATCTCTCCCCAGCATAAACAATGGTTTCTGTGCCCTTGTATCACCGCAGAGGAAAAGGGAAAGAGATCTGAGCTTGTCGTGGGCTTCCAGTTCTCAACTCCTGCTCCTAACCAGAGTACAAAGAACAGGGAAAAAAACCAGATGGGAAGAGGGCGTTAGGAACCCCTGGCCCCCTTTTTTCTCCCCAGTATTAAGAAGGTAAAAATCTTGAGAAAAAAATATCATTTTAAATCCTTAAAAAAGTCTTGTTTCACTGGCAACACCCTACCAAAGAGAAGACTCTCCTAGAAATGCAGCCTGGAGGACTCGGGTATTTTGATGCAGGGGCTGTGAGGGAGCCAGGACAAGGCTTGGATTTGCTCAGGATTTTTGTGAAAATTTTTAAACTTCCAGGAAGATATCCAAGATTACATCGTTACATGGGAAAACTTGCCACAGACTTAAGAATAGTGCTATTGTCTTGGAGTTACACCAAAATCACGCTTTATTTTCAAAATGTTACAATATTCTTCTGTTGATATAATTTATGCAAGAAGAATCAGAAGTACATGGAAGAACTCGATCTAGTTCAAGCTCTTTGTAATTCCATCAAATAACTTCTTGAGAAATAACTTTACAAGGAAATGGAAGGACACTTTTGTTTAAATAATCAGTTTAAAATAACAGTAATGGCCTCACTGCATTTCAAGCAATGCCAACCGGCTGGTGCCAACCACCGGCTTGTCTGGACATCTAAAAAATGCTCAGGGCAAAAGCACAATAATCTATTATCTATACATTTGTAAATAATAGCAGAAGCAAACAGTAAATTCCCTGAACTTCTTATTTTTATAAGCAACTCTGACTCTTCCACTTGAAACGCTTGAGGAATCCTATTACAGAACATCCCTAATACTTTCAAATTTTGACTTATTGTTCCCTGACTTAAAATATGCCAGCAGGAGTCTTCAACCAGTATTCATTGATAGCACTGCTTCATTTTTTAAGCATAAATAACAAAATGTATTAAAAAGCACGTCTGGCGTGGAGATGATTTACTGTTTAGCTTCTGAAGCTCTAATTATCTACCTTTAAAGTCTGCTGATTATTAGTGATAAATTTTATAGGCTTTACTGCCTAACAATAAACACCTCGGATGTTTTTTTCTTTACAGAAACTACAAGAACTTCTGTAGAACAGATACTTGCAGAGTGTTGGAGGGAGGTATAAAATCTGCACAGACCGCTCCATTATACACCCATTTACATGGGCAGGACCAGGGCCTAAGCGCGTGATGCTGATTAATTCCATTCACGCTCAAAATCATCAGTTCTCTGGAAAAAGGGACACTGTGAGATGAACATCTGGGGAGGTGATTTTATGTCTATACATAAGGGTATACTAAATTCCTCATGTTGATGGTAGTCTTTATGTGGTGAGTTCAGCACAGGTTTGTGTGTGCTGCCACAAGAAAATACTGGTCCATACTGGAAGAGCTACTGCCTCTGGTTGTCTTTGGGTCTGGCTGTAGGAATTTAATTAGAACTGCACCTGCAAAGGGCTTTCAGTTCTGCAGAGCCACGTTTGAGTGGATGGCATGGGAGGAATAGTCACATTATCATCAAACCGACATGGTTAACAGACAGAAAACCCCTCTCAATAATTCTTCATTTCACTGCTAAGTGATAGGCATGAAATGAGTCCTCTCGTGGTCCTGGATGATGCCTTGTTTTCGTAAATGGGATACACCAAAGCAAGCCAGCGCGTTTCTCACCCCTCTCTCCAGCAGCATGTCTCGAAAATGAGTGATGCGCTCTTCCAGGGGAGGCGTCACCTGCCGTGTCGATGTCTCCTCGTTCTTCTCCTCCCTTTCAGCCTTCCCCTGGTCGGCAGCTTGGCAATCTTCTGTTCTTTAACAAGGCAAGATAGAAAATAGTTCAGTAATTGTCAACTCGGGAGGGGATTTTTAAGCCTCTCTAGAAAATCCTCCCGGCCGGCAGGACGTCTCCATGTGCAGAGGAGCCAGTGAGCAGCCGCTGAGAACTGACCCAGACCTGCAGCTCGTTATTAACCCGCAGGGCCCTCCGACAGCTCCTCGTGTGGAAGGACAGTCTGTCGGGGTGATCAAAGAGGAACTCAGCAGCCAAATACTACACTATATTTCAAGCTACAGAAAAGTGACAGCTTTATATAAAATTTGTCAAGGAGTGGAGACTCTAAAGGAGTGACTGAAGAGACTCATCTTGTCTTATTTTTCTTTCCTTGGTTTTTCTGCCCCCAAACTTGAAAGTCAACACTAATCTTTATTTTATGTTCCCATGCAGCCCATGAGCTCGCTCCTAAGGGAAGTAATCGGGCACTGCATCGCATACACAAACCTGCAATAAAGCAGCAGCAAAGAACCTGCCCTGTGTTGGTGCCTGAAGGTCTGCGTTTATCCCAACAGCCTTTTTCCAAGATTTCATCTGATTAGAATAAATAGGGGTTTCTGAGAAAATACTTACTACTGGTTGCCTGAGCCCCTTTGCTTACAAGACCCCCTGGATAAGGGCAGGCCGGCGGCACTGCTCTGCCCATCGCGGGACAGGAGGAATTTACTGCTGGTTGCAACCATAAAGTAGCAGCAGCGTTAGAGGGATGCTCTCCTCAGGTGCAACCCTACAGTCGGTGTCACCACTGGAGCAGAACTGTTGCACACCAGATGAATATCTACATAGTTTTCTCAGAGTTAGAGACCATTAACACTGCGCTCTCACAGGGCTGTATGCCAACACCTATCTCCCCATGGTTCAGAGGGCTTGAGATTTGTCCCTGTGGGCCCTCAGCATCTGCCAGGGGAGGTGAACAAGGGGGGAACCTGGCAGAAGGGGATGGGACAGGAGGCAGGGATATGGGGATACGGAACTCCCCCCTTCAGAGAAGGTGGCCAACCCAGACTTCCAAATCAGACTTCTGCACTGGGTCCGTCCTGCTCTTCCTTCATGCTTTGAGCAATGGGTGGCTTCAGTAAAAATTAAGGCTCTTTCTGGAAAGATCGGGAGCCTTAGAATGATCACAAGGTTCAAGTGAGGATAATGAAATAAGGTGATTTGATTTTTAGCCTCCCACTACGCATGACTGCATTTTCCACTGATGTAATTTTCACCACTACCGAATAACACTTAGTTTGAAATTTCAACAGGAAAACACTTTTTTGTTTCCAGGCAAATGAATTAGATCAGCATGTAACGCGAGCCCTCGTGTATTATCTTCCTTCTACAAATAATTACATTACACTTACATTTATCCTAAAATGATGCTGTATTCCTAGTGATTTGAGAGAGATCAAATTGGTGTTCTTCACAGAATGACTCTGACTTTTATATCGTAATAGCAAATGTTATTCTGTGACATGATCCATGGAAGGCCCAATTCAATTTCTAGTACACACAAAGACCTTTTTCAAGCTGAAACTGCGAGAAATACAGCACACTCCTCCACTAGCTGAGCACCAGAAGAGCCCCTCTTTCCGTCAGCCCTTCTTACGCTATTGAAAATGATGCGGAAAATCACACAGGCTGCTTTCTCATGTCAAAAATGACAATAAAGGATACCATTTTCTTCTGCAAATAAACCAAAAATCCACACAGCAAACTATGTGACTTCCTCCTCAGAAGGACACACAAGGGCAGCCTTCCAGCACGACCTCGGCAGCCTGCAAATCTCAACATGGAGAGGGCAGTGAGGCATTTGTGCATCACTGGTACCCACTGAAAGGAGAAGAGGCAATGGGCAGAAACTGCAATACAGGGAAACCCACTTAAGCATAAGAAAAAGCTTTTTTACTGTGAGGATGGTTGGACAATGGGGCAGGCTGCCGGGGAGGCTGTGGGGCTCCATCCTTGGAGATGGTCAATCCCCCTAGATATGCCCCTGAGTGACCTGCAGGAGCCGGAGGGACAGAGACCCCCCAGCCCTTCTGTCATTCTGTGAAGAAAACCCAGAAAACCCAAGTTTCTCGTAACATTGGTTTTTCTTTTGTATGGAGTACAATTAGAGGAAGAATTTGACTTCAGTATCTTTAAGCAGTTCCATTATATCCCAATGAAGCATACACGAACGTGCAACAGGAGGTTGTGGAGCCCAAAGCTCCTACACCTGCAGATGCAGGTTCTGGCTGGAAGCCCTGGTTGGGCAAACATCCCCGATGAAAGCCGGGAGCCCTGCTGGCTTCTGCACCAGCCTTGGGCCGAGTCCTCTGCCAGCCTGGCCACCAAACAGCAGGAAGAAGAGAAATGGCAGATCTGTTCTTACCAACATGAACTGGTGATCCAATGTGAACCTCTGTGTGGTGACCCTCTAGCTGAATTACAAAGATTTGTGCTGGAACTTTTATAGAATTAGATCTCATCACTAGCACCAAGCTTTCTGTATAGGAGATGATTTACTGCGTGTCAAAGGAACAATATGATTTACTAAGTGACTTGACTTAAATTAAGTATCTCCCAACAGCATTCCCTGTTCAATGTAGGAAACATTCACTCCCTTCACATGGAATTATTAATGTGGATATGACAGCAAGATGAATAGTTTTTCTGTCCGTCCAGCACCAAAATGAAAATTTGTTTAGTTTTCTGTAAGGACAAATCTGGATTCAGGCTGGAGTGAGCAGCACCTTGTCCATTCCCAAGTAAAACAAAGCAGAGGAAACAGAAATACAGATTTGGACCTTGTATGTGCAAGTTGGAGGATGAAAAGCTGGTGATGTGTGTTCTCTTATCCAAAACTTGGAGCTTAACCAGCACTTTAATTTAGAATTCCCCTTTTAGAATTCCCCTTTTCCTGAGTAACTCGGCTGCTTTTCTTACAAGGAATTACGGGCCACATTTTTTAAATCAGTTCTGCTCTTGGCTGAGTAATTCAGAGACACACAGATGGAGGCAAATGAGACCCAAGCACTTAGAAACAATAATATCAGTTCCAAACACTGATGGCAGCAGCAATTTTAACCGCTGTGCAAACAACCATGGCTCAGTCTCTGCTGCGGTGATGGGAGGTTGTTGCCCACTACAGTGGGTACCCAGCAGGGACGGGACCGTTCCAGCTCCAGTGGGATGCCACAATCGCATTAGCAACAACTCTTAGCATAGCAAGAGTTTATACCCGATTTTCATCCTGAGGATAACTAAATTCTAGTTTGAAACGAAAATCCTACAATATTTTCCTTTTTTATGTCATGAACTGTTAGCTATACTCTAATATTAATACATTTAAACAAGCACTTAAACAGCATTTCTTTAGTAGAAGGTCGGTATTTTAAAGGTCCATCCATGAACCTCCATGTTCTGCTGTTGTTTCAGGATACAAAGCAAAATGTCAAGAAATCTTTACATGTTATAAAAAAGAAGTTAAAATTCAAAATGGCTGTAGAAATCATGTAGTAGTTTGGGGATGCGTGTTCTACTGACAGAAAAATATACACTTTAGGGCTTTTTGGTGACAGGTCAAACTTCTGGGGAATTGGGATCATCACAACAAAGTCTGAGAAAATGCTATGTTGTCAACCCAAATCTTACTTGTTTCTTATGTGAATGTTGCCCCTGACTTTCATAGGACTAATTGTCCAAATACAGCAAATAAGAATTGGTTCCTCCTAATCTAAGGATTTATTTTAAGAGTTAAGCAAAGATAGAACTTAAGGTAGGGTTCTCTGAGCTTTAAATATCCGCTCAATGAGTATCTTGCCAGAAATATACAGTATGATAAAAGTTGTATTATTTTTTATACCATAGATATGTGTAGCCCAATATAAAGACACATGGCAGGGGGTTAGAACTAGATGATCTTTAAGGTCCCTTCTAACCCAAACCATTCTATGATTCTATGATGACACCAACAGCAGGTGATACATACATTTATGATCACATGCTATTTAACTTTGGTGGCATAAAGTCACAGATGAGAGTCATTTCTGTTGCCTATGCCTCCAGTGACCTTTTCAAGACCCCAGGGACGAGTCCCCATCCCAGGAACACTCCTCTCCATGCCAGATGCCTTTGCCACACCAGCGGACACGGCAGCAGACACTGCCACCACGCTGCGGGACTTCTGACATGATCGCACTTTCAGCTGGGTGATTTATGCTTGTACATGTATATATATATATATGTATCTATGGATGGGTAACTAGAAAGATGCTACGATGCATTAAGGCAGGAGAGTCATGCAGTGACTCCGCCACAGGCTGACATTGCCCTGTATTTACCTATTTGCTTTGGGGAAAAATAAAATTATATCAAAATGTATTTCTGCAAGTAAATAAAAAAAAATAAAAGACAAATTCTGAAAATATATGTAAAAAGATGGTCCCTATTTGGATTTTAACAATTTTGACAATATCCTTTTGAGTGTAAAAAAAGTAAGAGATTAAAAACCCCAAAGTTAGTCTTTCAGGAGTAAGTCATGGAACTCTGATGAAGATGGGGCGATATTCCTTATTCTCAAGCAGAGGGCGAGAGAGGCACTGCCTGACCTTGCGCCACACTGCGCAGTAAGCCCCAGCCTACTTGGATACGCTCATCTTTCAATAAGCACATTTTTCTTGAGTTTACGAACAAGCTTCTGGACTTTTAGAATTGCATTTACATACGTTAATGGAAAGACATGTCACATTTTCTCAACCAATCACTAAAGGGAATCACCTTAATAGCACGTGGCAAATACCCGCTTCTATGCACAGGTCATAATACTGGCCCATTTTGTTAGACCCACTGATGGCATTAAAATATTCTTAAATACTTTTATACTAAGTATAAACTTTTATATTAGTTTATATATACTAAATATTATATACATTGTAAAAGTACATATGTAGTATATAGAAAGTATAAATATACCCTTTTATACCAAACATTAAATGCACAATAGTCTCGGAGTTTATGTTTATACCAAACATTAAATGCACAATTATACTCAGAGTATCTGATTCTTCCTTCATAGTTAAACAAATCCACAGAAACCCTTAAGGAGGTCAAAAGAACCATCCAATGTAGTAGGATAAGAATGGCAATATAAGACAGAGTATAATTATTTTCAATATATTCACTTGAAAAATACAGAAATTTGTTGTGGTTACTGGTCAAAATGCCCCAAGTATAACACACTATCTATGCAGATTTATTTTACAGATTAATTTTTTTTAATGGTCCAAACCATTACCTTAATCACAGCCAGCCGCATGAACAGCTAACGCTGTATGCAGTCACTGGCCAAAGCTTAAGTAGAATGAAATGTCTCTAAGGTACTTCTTAAAACAGAAGTGTTTACTTCATTTTCTTGTTGTTTTGGCAAAGGCTGAGGGAGTTGTTTCTTTGGGACATTGTTTTTTTTCCTGTTACTTCATGAGAATTCGAAACACACACGGTAATAAAGGCCAAATAAAAGCACAGCAACAGAAATACTGCTGGATATTTCGGAGCCGGTAGCCTGGAAACCCTGACACCAGTGAAAAAAATCTGCTTCACTTCAATGAAGATAAAGCTTTTATCCAATGTCTTTGAAATAACTACATATCCTTACAGTCTTTTTTTAACCATTTCAAAGTAAGTAAGAGTTACTCAGACAAAAACGGATGAACATCATGGGAAACAGAGATTGTCGAGAATCATGGAGTTTGGTGAAGATTGGATACCTTAAGAATGACTCTCTCAGTTTATTGGTGTAGTTATCCCCAGAGAAGAAAAGAATTGTATTTCTCTTTGCACTTATTTGTACCAGACGTTACCTTCCCAACATTACATATAGATAAGTAAACTTTAGAACTTACTTATTTCTCTTAGTTTTGGTGCTAAGATCATCATTTTCATCCCCTGGACAAGAACTAACACATTTGTCTGCTAAAAAGAAATAAATAGTTATTAGATTTGAACTAGATAAATGGGAATACAAATCCCTCAAATTAACCTTTCATTTCGTGTCTTTGGCCGCTGCTCAGGTATTTACTATTTTTTCACTTTCCACAGAGCATTTTAAAAATAACACATATTTCACCAGATGTTCAGAATTGCCTTCACCCAAATGAAAGTAATAGCAATAAACCCAACCATTAACATTCTGAAAAAATACTCATTGTTCATTCGTGACATGATTATTTTAAATTTTATTATTGTTTCAACCTGATACTCCCTCCTCCCTTCCCTTAAAAATGCAACTACAAAGACATTTCTGTAAAATTATTTCAGTCCTGGAATCCTGAAGGATTCAACTGTGCTAACTTACTCCAGAATCTCCCTCCTTAGCCCACTTCTCATTCTTATATAGGCAAATATAATGCTGCTTTTCCATAAACTCAGTGACCAGTATGGCAAGGCTGAGATTGCATCATCACTCATAACGAATGTGAAGCTTACAGAACAGATATTTACTTTTGGAATTTTTTTTTTTTTTCACTGCAGTTTTCATCAAAATTCAAATGGACAGACCACCAGAAGTCACGTCCATCGGGTGCTTGGTTTGTGTGCGGGGTCTTCAGTAGTTCCCCATGAATTAGCTGAGAAATATAAAAATCAAACTGTATGTGGTTAGCTTGGGAATATCCGAAACACCAAACCTCAGCCCTTTTGTACCAGACTGGTAATGAAGACACCTCTTGCTATTTAGGAAACTATGTAAAAATAAATGTAAAATAAATATAAAATTGTAAAATAAATACAAAATTGAACTTAGGTTATGGAGATAAAAGCTTTGAATAATTTGATGTGGTGAGATCTGATCTCACTGAAATCAGATGAAACTCCAAGACATCTGCTAGAAAATGGGTCCAATCTTTGTATCATTGAAGCTAACAGAAATTTGGCCATTTCTTTCAAGTTTCAGTTTAAGAATCATCTTCTTACCTCATTTCGTTTCCCTATTTTAGGGAAATTGCATGTTTATTGGTGTGCTTTCTTCAAATGTTACCTTTTATTTGTATTAGGTGCATGAACACGGCATACACTGCAAAAGGACCAATAAAAAGCCCAGAGCAGCTGTAATGTTGTGGCGTGGGCAGAGCAGGAGCAGGGACCACATGAGAAGGGAATACATGGCAAGTACAAATGGACGCTTTACTAACTACAACTTAAAATGCTAATAAGGAGCAATGAATGGCATTCCAAAATAAGGAGTTTGATCTCAACATTCCTGCCAATATATGAGCATTATGAATACATAAATGAATTTAATCATGTTCTAAATAAACATAAATTTACTGGAACTATTACCTCGTCTTGGTAAATTCTTCTTTGGGACACCCAATTAAAAATATAAAGAAATAGGAAAAACAACCTGTAAACTCAGAAGGTGGAATGTAATTCAACAGAGATATCATAATGCTATTAATCAGGAGTTGAAAAACCTGCGGAGACAGCAGTGATCTGAAATGTAATGAATGAAACGACAGAGTACTTGGTGGTGTTTTCCAGGAGAGCTGAAGCTAAAGGTGAGTTGGCAAGCACAATCCTGTCCCTACCGAATGTCACCATGACAAAGACAAGGAAAAGCCATGCCCATGGGGCACCTCCTGTGTTTGTCCCACGCCACAGCCAGCCCTTCCTGACCAGCCAAAGGACCGACGCTGTGCCACGCTCGGATGTGATGGACCCCGAGGGGACGTTCTTTAGCAAAGGGAGCACATGGTGGCAAGTCCTTTCTGTTCCACATCCCCATGGGACATGAGCAAACACTGGGGATGGCAAACCACTATGTGAAGTTCTCCAGCTACCTGAAGGCAAACTCAAATTTGAAGTCATCTTGCAACAAGACCTTTCACAGATTTCAGATATAGCTTCCAACTAAAATAACTCTGACACAATACACCCTGATTTCAGAGTTCGGTTCCAGCGAGCAATGGGGGGACACCAAATCCCTCTCGCTTCGCCTGAGGGACTGCCTGCTCTGGGCAGAGTGTCTGGGGGAAATGGGACAAGATTAGAGTCAGAATCATCCCTTAAAATTTCAGTGCAATGGAAAACTCCGCGAGACACGACAAACGGTTTCCACCACTCTCACTCAGGGACCTCCTGCATCACATCACACCACTGGACCTCTGGTAACATCATAGACTGACTTCGCAAGGGAAACAGCCGAGCACAAAACCGAATAATTGATTTAAAGCTTTGAGGAAGAATATTACTTGACAATAATCTTTCCATGAAATCATGAAGCAGAGCACTGCCCCAATCCGACGGTCTATCAGGCTTAGCGCTGATTAATTAAATCATTGAGCTAATCCCAGCCATGTCATGAATTCCGGTTCGTTTTCCATAACAAAGAGGAAACACCAGCATTTACCAGGTGAGTTAAAGTGGTGTCAATCCACCGGCCATGCAGAAATCTGATTTGCAGTTCTGTAAAGAGACCTGGTACCCACGTGTCGCACCTAAACCCAGGAGCTGACCTAGGCTGTCCCTAGGGACCACGCTTCTTTGTCTGAACAGGGCCAAAATATTTGTGGGAACAGAGTAAACCAAATCACAACTGGTTTTGAATAGGGATCACGCCAACTAAGAATCGGCATGCCATTTTCTGTAGGCAGAATGTCAGTTTTCTTTTAATTAGCTGAAAAAATAACATCCTCAGCCCAAACACCCAGACAACCCATTTGAGCAGGTGATGGAATAGGAACAGATAAAAATGTTTTTCTCCATTGCAGTAAGACAGAAACATTTCAAGGAATCTTTGAGGGGAAACAGGGATATTACGGTCAGTCTGTGACCGCACTGAGGCAGAGGAGTAATGATTCCATGGGATGGCCTGATGGGAACCCATTAGAAAAGAGCTGTGACACCTTCATAAATCTCCCTAAGAAGTAATACTTTGTGGAGGCGGAGTAATTGATAAATAAGTAATTTTTCATTTATGCCTAAATTACAAATGCACTTGATCTTTCAGCAGAGTGATGTGCAGATAACCTATAGCACCCCATGAATAACTATGCTTGCCAACTTTTTCCATGCCTTTGATTTAAAAATTCTAATTAAAACTCAGCAGCAGCAACTAAACTAAATAAATTTGGCAACCATTGTTGCAAACACGGAGCTCATTTGTGTTATTTATTTACTTGAGATTACAGGCTAAGAGAAATGGTAACAAATAATTCCTTTCACCTCAGCAGCTAATATATACTAATTATAACCTGACTGTCTCAAATACTGAGCAACCGCAAGTCCCAATTATACCAAGGAAGATTAAGACTATTAGCAACAATGAAAACTGTGGTCATAAAGAAACTGGTGCATGAATCAGGTCTTGGTGGTACGTATAGATATTAAATAAATAAAGAGGATGGAAAGGATGGAGCACACAGAAAAAAAATAGATTTTTGAAGTGGCACATATCAACAATGACTTTAGACTCTTCTTCTTAAGTAATTACAGGCCATGAACAATGACCCTCAGTTTTGTCTTTGGTCATCGTTCCCCCTTGTCAGTAATTAATTGATCTTTCAATATATTCCGTAATAAAAAACGTATGGTATGTTTTTCTCCTGAAGAATGAACTTCAGCAGAAACACTCTGGAATGATTAGATACACAGCTAAAGTTATTCAAGCCATATATAAAAATGATAAGTATACAAGCATCTGACGATTGAAATTTATATTGAAAAACGCAATGACATTATATGTTGACAAGGACTACACTAATAGAAAACCATTCTTTGTAGCTTTTTTTCAGTACAATTCTACTAGCATAAATCCTGATTATCTCTTACTTTTATCTACCTGCAGACATTTCAAGTCCACAAATGCACGCTCTCAGCCCCTCTTTTGCAGCAGTTAAGTGGGAGCTGTGCGTGCATTGCAGCCCCTAATGGCCGGAGTGTAAAAAGCAGGTCATCACTTCACGAGACCAGCAGCGCTACCTTACTTTTAGTTATAAAATGCTACACTTTGAAAGAATGAAAAAAGCCTCATTTTTTCCCCACCTCCATTTTTCCAGACCCACCGCTAAAGAACAGCCATTGGCTGGAGGAGGGTCTCCACTGAACCTGCTGTAAAGCAGAATATTCAAGAATTGCAAGCAGCTCATCAAGACAAGCAGCATTTCAAATGACTGCTGTGCACCTTGATGTCCTCCAAGCAACGGCAGGTCTCACTGACACCGCTCCCACACAAGAGCCAACGTAGAGCGTCAGGCAATAAAAGGAGCACTGACACAGCAAGGAGCAGCTCCCGGTAACAAGGAGCCCACAAAAACTAGTGAAACACAATCTTTGGAGAGAAATGTGGTGGGACAAGAACCGGCAAGTACAGGCTGGCATGCTGGGCTGCTCCGGGACTGGTCACCAGCACAGACAACACCTGGACTGAACAATGAAGGTACGGAGAGCAGAAAAAAAGACAGCATGACGAGGAGCATGGGATGGGAAAGCCAGGCTGGGAAAAACGCCTCCGCGACCTGGCCGTCCTGGGGAGGACCACACAGCGAACACCCTGGATGACTGACAAGCCAAGGGGTGTCTTTTCAGCTGTAGTTGGAGCCCCCAGAACATGGATTACTGCAGATCAGCAGGTTTTTCTTCAGCCACACTCTCCCCCTCAGGGATCCGCGGTGTTCAGAACGGGACTGGCAGAGTCATGTTTAGATGGAAGCACCCACGTTTCCACCAAACCTTCTAGCACTCATTAGGGGTTTATTACTGGGATTTTTTTCTCCCCTCTACGACTTGGTTGGATAATCATTAGCTACAGAGTATCTGCTTTTGTCTAACAGCTGAATAATGCATTGGCAATGCATTCCTAATGTACATCTTGGAAATAAGTGCAATAAAACATAAAGACAGCGGCTTCCGAGATGCGTTTCATACATCAAAGATTCATCCAGTATAAGAAGCCACCTGTTTCTTCATTGCCAATAACGAGAACGTTCTATCCCCCAGCTCAGCATGTCAGTGAAAATACGGGTTTTGCAATAAACATCAATTTTAACGCAACACTTCATTTGAAATCTCAAAAGGAAAACCATTCTAATTACGGTTATCAAACTTTGACTTGAATGTATTTAGTGACCAAATTTCATTCGACATTTGAGTTTAAAATAGAGGCAAATAATCACAGGGCTGTAGTTACTTGCTGCAGCTTCCAGCTTGCGCTTGTGGGGAGGATCCTCGATGATCCGGTTTATGTCGCCGCGGTGCTTCAGGTCCACCGGCTTCTCCCAGACGGACAGCTGCATTGTAGGGTTGAAGAAGAAGACCCGGTCATCTCCAGTCCAGACTACACACCTATTCCAAGTGATAAACTAGGCTTAGGTAATGGCAGATACGCCCACGAACAAGAAATTCACCCGCAGTTGGATTATTGCACCTCCGTTCCAGTGCATGGGTGAGACTGAGAGCCTGCCCCAGGCCCTGCCAGCCCACGCCACTCACCTTGGGTACAGTAACTCTCTCCTCATCAATAAAATGCCATAGAAATGGTCTAAACACGCCCAAAAAGCTGCAGGTGAAATATTCTATCACAGACGGGGAAAAGAACCAGGCGAGGAAGAACCCCGTGGTGCTCAAAGCAAAAGAAGCCACAGGAAAATGCATTTCATGTTCAAAAGCTGTGGCCAAGAGCAGCAAGTGGCATCCCAGTGGCACACCCATGGCATGCCCACAGCATCCCCGACGGCTCCCATGGCGCTCTGCCCTGGACAGGCACACCCAGCCACCGCAGAAGTCTGCCACAAAGGTTTAACTTGATTTTTATGGGCTCTGTTTCAAATTTGAAAAATGTGACCAAGTGCTGCCGTGCAAATCACAGATTCTTGACTTGGTCAGTTAAGATATGCCCGACAGCGGTTCAACTTTTTGTTCTGACATTCATTTTAAATCAGCTAAAATAATATGAAAATAAGTATCGCACCACCCTTAATAGATGTTCAAAAACCTCAAGTTGTACTTCAAATCTATATGTAAATAAACAAACAGAATATCAATCTCAAGCCCACACTTTCTGAATCGTAATGAAAACTAAGAAACCTTATACACACACTCTGACTTTCTCACACACTTATAATAGAAAAAGGTTTGTCTCTCTGAAACATAAATACCTGGAAGGGACAAATCTTATAATTAGAAGCTCTGATACTTAATTTTTATTAAAACCACAGAACAAAACTGGTTCAAAAAAAAAGTCTGGTCTGGGTAAAAGACTGCGAATATGAAAAATGCTCCATCACTGCAGAGTACTGTAATAAGATAATCCAACACACTGTGTGTACCACTGGTAGGACATCACGATTGATCTTGCCCAAACACATCATGAAAAATACATAACCTCCATGAGAAACTGTGGCGGGAGCCGCGGGGTGCTGGGAGCAGCGCAGTGTGAGTGTGTTACTGAGCCCCAGCGTCACAGTAATTATGTTCCGTGGAGTTAAACGTTCTCCCGGTGAACAGCAGCACAAAATTGGTTGTACAAACCCAGCTGTGGAGTTCAGTCACACTTACACCCCATGCAAGTTTTGACACCCTGAATTCAGTGGCAAGGACATGACAAACATTTTAATAACTTTCTGGGTTTTTTAATACACCAATGTTTTGGATCACAAAAGAGCCTCACAAAACAGATGCTCTAATCCTCTGTTCCACAGCGATTATGTGTAATTACTACTTCTTACTTTGTACCTTGGAGCTATGGGAACCTCTGTTCTCCCAAAACACTGACCCACCAGCCCCGAGCCTCTTTGGCAGAACATGCCAAGAGGGACTTCCATGGGAACGTCTTACACCAAGGCTCCATGCTCCCAAAAATACCACGGTCATCCCAGAAGGAAGGGATAAAAATCTTGGGATTTACGTGAGGAGGACAGATGTAGCTGATTAATACAAATGGGTTATTGTTATCCTTTTATAAATATTAGAATTATGGTCCAATAGTGCCCAGGAGGAGATGCCTGCTCCGAAATGCCCCTTGCTGTAATTTCTTTCATCGGCAAGTAACTCACTGCGGGATTTGAGCCGCCTGGGGAATTAGTTGCAAATGATGGTCAACTTGAAACCAGCATCTTCTCTGGGATGTGCAATGCTACCACATGCACACGGGACTGCCGAAGCCGTTATTTGACAGAGATTATAACCAGCAGGTTTGGAAACATGTGTTTTGCTTCTGCCAGTATGCTGCTGTGCTCTCTGCTCCTCTGGCCTCGCACGCAGACCCTGATGGTGCTCATTAATCACCGGGTATCATCAGGGCTCACGTGCCATCACCCCAGGTTAGAAACTCTGGTGTCCCTTGTGACACCTCTTCACTTTTCCATGACTAATATAATTTGACATTTAATTTAAAATTAATGTCCTTTTCCCCATGTAACATGTCACCTGTTCCTCTTTGGTGTAATTATCGTGTATGTATTATGTAACGGTTTCAATTATCCACAGGGGGTGTGTGGTATTTTGTTTCAGTCACAATCACAGTCTGGAAATGCAGATATTGTTACCGTCATGTTTCCTTTTAGAAAATTGTAATTTAAGAAAGAGTAAGGGCACAAGATGATGATATTAGTGTGTTGGGGTTTTTTTCTTTCATAAGACAGGTAAAGTTTGGTAACATTCCTGAAAACTTTTCTGCCGTGAAAAATGATGGTCTAGCTACTCCTGACAGGGGCTTGGTGATGTCACATCAACCATGGGTCCCACAGAAGCAGGGAGCCAGCCTATGGGTGGGGAGTGGTTGAAGTAAATTCAGAATGTGTTGAACTTGTGTTGCACATCTAGTTTCAACCTATCAAAAAAAATTGTAAATTGTGATTGAAGCACCCTACGGGCATGCTCCATGTTCCACCATGAGCCATGGGGCAGACAAGGTGTTCTCACCTCAGAACATAGGACAACTGTCAGCATGAGGACTATGCCCCCTCCCTCTGGTCCCAAGGACAAGGGTTTTATGCCTTTTCTCGCACCCGGAGTACTCTCTGGGTCACTGAACTGTCCTCTGGAAACTTAGAAATGTAAGTTTTCTCCCTAGAGATTAAAATATCCCGAACTTGGATCTGGGAGTGGTGCAATTCAGTGGAGGTACCAGATGTCCGTCCACCACTCAGCAGACACTGCTGGAGACGAGGGGGTGTGGTGAGATCCCTCTGTGGGTACCACGGGCTATGGCTCTCCTCTGCAAGAACAGATGAAACCATAACTGCCTATGACACTGATGGACTCAAACGGTTCCACTGCACTACACCACAGAGTAGCAACTGTCAGGAAGAGAAACGATTGATGTAAACCACGTATTTTTGATGCCGAGATTAAGTAGGACATCAGACTGCGCCTACAACAGTGTTTTGCAAAATGACACAATACGATAATAACAAATAACAGCTGATGTCTACGTGGAATGCCTTAGCCAAAGATCCCATAAATGTTAACCACCGAGTATAACCTGATTATGTCATCCACCATAAGAATGAATATGGGTAAAGGAGGTAAAAAATCCTTTAGTCATCCATTGGGGACAGAAAGTGAAGAAAGTTTTTATCCATTTAAAAATGACACGAGAGGTTTTGCTACCCAACACGTAGTTACCTGAGTGGGAATGTGATCAGGAAAATCTGGGTCATGAGACACAACCTATTTTCGTTGATGCAACCTGAAATCAACCTCATTCTTGCAAGACAGTAAGAGTCATCCACTGCCAATGAAATAACTGGGAGAGAAAGAGGATCTGGCCCTAAAAAGCTAGAACATTTCTCACGGATCTTGTGTTTCCTCCCTGATCCACCCAAGCATTTTCCGTAAGTACATGATTAACGAGGAGAAGCTCCAGCAGAACCCAGCATTGCTACTTAACACGCAGGGTAGCGTATTTTGCCCACGTACCAGAACACTAATGCATGTCTGGCAAGGGAAACAGCACTGATGAATGGCTTCTAGCAGGTCTAATTGCATTTGCTTACCATGGTGATCCTGGCACGGGAGTGGATGCCACGGGTTTGTTGCCATTTGATGTGCTGTCATCCTCATTTACTAGTTTAAAAGAATGATCCTTGAAAGACAGATAGAGATTAGTCAACAAATAAAGCCAATGCAGAAGACTGTTATTGTTATACAAATCACTCACTTTAACGTGAAGTGGATTACCCTTATTGCCATTATTCCTCCAGCAGCTTTATGAACAACCAGCTACCTTGAGAATAGCCCAGATAAAAGTGAAATAATAAAAATGTCACCCCACTTACAGCAATACAAACGAAAAACCAGCAGACGTGCTTTTGTCCAGGCCAACAGCTCACTTGGGACGACAGCGGGTATAACTCTGTGTACTGCAGTAACGAGGAGAGCTGCCTTCTCAGAAACAAGTGCCCATCCTAACGAGCGGCAGGGGCAGGTAGGAGGGTGCTCCCACCGCCACTGGCCCCTGGGACCGTGCATGAAGCAGCAGCGCATGCAGGGGACCGGAGTTGAAATGCCATCCTTGGCTGCTGGCTTCCAAGTAGTTTTTCTGGTACTTTCCAAAGACATAACACCGGCAAGAGAAACTGTCCCTGGCTTTGATGGAGTGACTATGTTGGTGGAAGGGAAGAGCTACAGATGTTGTCTGTCTGGACTTCTGTACGGCCTTTGACACAGTCCCCCACAGCATCCTTCTCTCTAAATTGGAGAGGCGTGGATTTGATGGATGGACTGTTTGGTGGATGAGGAACTGGTTGGATGGTCGCATCCAGAGGGTAGTGGTCAACGGCTCAGTGTCCAGACGGAGACTGGTGACAAGCGGTGTCCCTCAGTGGTCTGTACTGGGACCAGTACTGTTTACTATCTTCATCAATGTCAAAGACAGTGGGATCAAGTGCACCCTCAGCA
>VYZM01011585.1:420981-444260 GCA_013398915.1 Dromas ardeola | reverse complement strand
AACCACAAAACCAACACCAAAACCTCCCCCAAAAAAGAAATGAAAAAAAAAAACAAACTTGGAGGACGCTATCTTCTTAAACCACCTCTCCACCCTAACCAACCATCCACCCGGGCGACGCTGGTGACGCAGAGTAGGCTGCCCGCTTGACTTTGCCCCCAGGACAAGAAGGTCCCAGTACCAGGTCCTGGTGGGGCCACCAGGTGGCTCAGCCCCAGCCCCCACCCCCCAGTAACACGCAGACAGGTCACCATGGGGCTTGGTCAGGTTCTCAGCGTCTCTAACTCCTCCCTAAAGGGCAGGTTTGCTTTTCCGTAGCACTTTGAGGCTGATTTGTGAAAAAAACTTTATTACCGCTATTTGCTTTTAATTATGATTCCTACTTTGATCATTTTTCCACTGGAGGTAATGATAGTTTGCAACAACCTATAGAAAAGCGTGTGATCTCCTCAAAAGCGTTAAAGAAAAATCCATACTATACTTGAGTGAAATTACCGTTTTTCTCTTAAACGTAGTTGGCAGCAAATCAAAGATGACAGAAGGAGGAAGAAGAAGGTATTTTCTATTTTCAGGAGAAAGCTGGAAACAAAATTATACCTATCATCTGATTTAAATTACTTGTATGCATATAAAAATGTAACGATTGCTCTCCCAAAGTGATGGCCTCCCAACAGTACAGCCGTTTGATTTAGGCAACCTATTGACCAAATGTCAGGCTGGCCTTTATCAAAAGTCATCTAATCAACAAAAGGCTTTATACAGAATCCTTATTCAGCACAATGGATAAAATCAGGAGTGGCTGTGTTTTCAAATCTGCCAAGAAGAAGATTATGAAATATACTTGATATAAAATATATTAGAAACCACGATTTCAGTTTTCAACATGCAACAGGCTGCAGATCAGCACGACCCTTGCACAAATCTTCATCTTCTCTCCCTGCATGCTTCAAACAGTTTTAATATTTCCTTTGTCTCACTCGCTTCTGAGAAGAAAGTGAGTCAATACAATTCTTGGTGACTAAGGAGGAGTTTGCAGGTCTTCAAGGAAAATAACTGTACAGAGGATAAAAGAAGTAGGTGTTTACCAAAAGCAAACCAAACCAGACAAGAAACTTTAAAGTGCCGTATGTTGAGAGAGACGTGTATGAACTTTCCTTCAGTTTTAAGGTGTCTGAGTCATAAAATTTTCAGCAATTTCCAGACAGAGCCAGAATACTCAGCAACATAAATTCAATCAGAGGATCTTATTCAAGCCAGGTACGGCAGCAGGCAGACCTGCTTCAAAGGGACCCTCCAGCTCCACTTACGGATTTCCCCAGCACAGCTGACCACAAAGTATTTCATGAAACTTTTATCTTAGCCGTGGATAGAGACGGTGAGCTTGAGGTACCCATGGAGGAACCGGCTTAGCTGGACAAGTGAGAGCTTCTATATAAAAAACGTGTACATGAACAAATATACTGCACGTACATTCATTTCTGACCCTTAAACACCTCCACAACAGTGCTAACTCCTAGGTGTGAGGGATCAGATAAATCACACCTGAGCTGATATCTAGTAATTCCTGATAAACACCAGTTTTTCCCATGGAACCTGGTTGGGAAGGTGAGTTCAGGAACCCACGGTGCCTCTCCATGGCTGCGTGTGTGCAGGTTGGGCAGAGGAACAGCTCCTCCGTCCCCATCGCAGCATCTCATCTTCATTAACAGGACTCCTGACTTCACAGCGACATAAGAAGGATTCCACCTTATTAGGAAAGAAGTCCCCGATTTCCTATCAAAATCTGACCGCTTTTTGATTGTGATTTGCAATGGGTATATGTGAATCTAAATAAAGCCACACAACTTCCTCCAGCCTTTGGGAACAGCATTGCCCCTCCGCTCATGACAACACACATGCATTTACATGACAGTGAATAAAACGGCTTTATCACACGGTGCAGCACAAAGCATCCTCGGAGGCTGCAGCCAACGAGGCTTCATGGAGCCACTATCCAAGAGATAACCACATTACCACTGTAATGCTTGTGAATACCGCCGGCGTGGGAAATCAAAAGCCCAAGGACGTTTCAGAAACTTGCCTTTTGTATCATCAAATGCAAAGCTACTACCAACTGCCAGACTGAGTAAACAGGATCCGAAACACTCTGAAGACGCTCGCAATTAGCTAAAGCAAATGTCATAAAATTTGAGCTGATCTTTTAAGGGTCCCCCACTTCTATGCAGAATGGGAAGCATGGCTCGGTTGGGAAGTACACAAATATACAACACATGTTCCAGCAACACAAGCAGTATATAGAGACATAAACTCACCTGGCAATGTCTGATCCATCAGGTTTGTTGCCATGAAGGTCACCGCCGGTGCAGACACAGCAGTTACCCGGGTGACTTGTGCCGGCATCAAAGGACCCACGTGAGCATCCATTCTGGAGGCAGAACCTGCATTCAAAACCATAAGGAAAACTTTTTTTTTCCCCGCAGTAAACAAAAAAGCCTTTAAAAACCTGTCTTTTTTCCCAGCTGTATTTCACAGAATGCTCTTTTAACCTCCTGCTAAACATTTCTCTATACCCATTTGCATGATTAAAACAATAGGTTTTGTGTTTATTTGAATTACTGGTCTAGTCTGGCCATGATGTCCAGTGATTCTCAGCAAATAAGCACCAGTGGAAATTTTAAATGAATAAAAATGTGGCCCTCAAAGTAAGAATTTGCAAGGATATATTAATGTTTTCAGGACAGACTACAGCAAGATCAGTCTTCTTATTTAAGACTAAATAACACACCTCCAGTTTCCACTGTTACTCATCACAAACTGTGTCCCACTCCATCCATGGGAAATTATTTTGCCAATAATTTAAAAGAGCAGCTTTATCCAAGGGAATCACAGTCTGCTGAGACAATGCCCAAAACAGAAAATCGCTAAATTGCTTATATACGTTATTCATGATAAAGTAGTAATCCAGGTCTGCTGCTAAAACTACGCTAATTAAACCCAGCTAATTAATCCTTCAGAATTGGTGGCCATTGCCCAATATGAGCACTGGTTTCCCATTAACTGTACATTTAGACACAAAATCATTTTTCAGAAGCTGGAAGACTGATACCACGTCATCTCATCTCCAACGTAAATCCAGGTGTCCCATCAGCAGGCTCCATGCCCTGTTTATAAGCCACGATTTCAAAACTGAACAGGCAGTAGGGACGTATCCCTGGTTTAAGGCAGACTCTGGGAATAACATCATATTTCCCAAGCATGATCCAAGCTGCGGAATTTACTGCCCTTTCCTTTCACTAACTCCTCTTGTGCTGTCGAACGCTTCTCATCCCAACTCCTCGGCATTTCACAGTAATAGGGATCATTTCTGGAACCCTCACTCTGTGAGAAAAACTCGCTCACACACTATAAACGTCTTCATCAATTTTTGTTTCTCAGACTCCAGGTGCCAAAGCAGATTATTAAACATACCTTTCACTAACATGGGGACACTGGTTGCTTTTTTGAATGCAACTATAACATCATTTTAGCATGAAAAAGGACACTTTTTCTTCCTGAAAACTGGAGTCTTGGGTATCGCGATAACATGAGAGGGTACCTCCTCCCATAAAGGGTTAACATGGCTAAAGAACCACCCAGGGAAAAGTAAAGCTTTGCCAAAAATAATCGCAGGAAAAAGTAGGAGGTTCATGAAGCTTTAGGAGTTAGGGCCAGAACGCCAAGTTCATTGAATGTTCAACAACGCTTTTGCATGATACCAGCTTGCTATTAGCCAGGGTATCTCACAGACATTACTTGCTAAGCAATGATTTATTAATTTTAAATGCAAATGAAACACCTCTGACAACCATGAGCCCATCCATCAAGGAAAAAAGAAACGAGTTTCCAGATGCACTGAATGGAAGAAGCAGGAGCACAACTGCAATTTTTCCAAATGCCCAAGTGGCAGAGGATGGTTACCCCCATCTGCTGCAGGATGCCCCCGTGAGCCCCCTCTTCTCCTCCTGCCCCCGGGGAGATCCAGCCCAGGGCTGGGCGCGATGTATGAGCACAGGATACTCTCCCTTTGGCAGCTGGTACATTTAATATTTTTATGGGCTTCTTCCCACGCTTCAAGCTTCACCCACGCCTGGTGTAGAGCCCTCCAAGGCCAAGGGTTAATTAGCGAGCCACCATCCTGCCAGCCAGCTAGTGCAAGGGGAAGAAGAGGGAATGAGAGAACAGTGCCAGTACGAATTGAACCTCCCAGGTCCGGTGGAGGTTCATACAGGATAGACAGCGGAGAAGACCACATAGAATTGTCTAGGTTGGACATGTCTCAAGGCACATACAAATATATATACACAAAGTACAGATTTTCTTGAGCATAACTCAGGTGTACATGTACATGCGTGGTGCCTCATCTGAACTGGTGAGAGCACTCCAGGGACCTGCAGCAGTCTAGGACAAAGCAAACGGGTACCGAGAGATGCTCCTGGATCGCTAACATCAAGGAGCGAGGGGAGAGGGGAGTGAGCACCGAGACCCCTGTGATGCACTAACTGCCCCGACAGCGCAGCCCCGCGCCGTTCTCCCGGCAGGTCCCTCCCTGGGAGGGGTACGGGGAAGGTGAATTGCAAGTAGCTGCAGGAAAAACACCAGGAAAGGAAACTTTTTTTTTTTTTTTTGCGATTAAGTCAGGGTAAGAGAAATTCCTGCAAGACATGATCAGGAGCATGATAAAGAAATTACCCTGCAAGGTACTGTGATACATTTAATCCATATTTCCTTTGAAGAAAGAATGATAAATAAGGCATTTATGGAAGAGAAACAGGTTGGTGTGATGTTTGTTGTGCTACCTACAGCACAATAACATAACTGGAGGCACTTGTATCTTGGCCATCTCTAACAAGACAGTGAACCATTTTCCAGCCTGAGACGATGTTAGAAACCTCAGGCAATGACAGTTTCTTTTTTTCTGCTTCTGTCAAAGCCCCTGGCAAAACTATTAACTTTGATGGGCTCTCTGGATATAAAGAAATGCTGAGGAACCATCAATTCCAGCACGGAAGTCTAAGGTGCCTCTGTCTGCATGGGGCAATCCAGGCAGCAGCGGACTGACAACAGCCCCCCCGGTTTGACGGAGATGCCCAGCAGGACACACGGGTGAACAGACTGAAGTTCTGGTTTCCATATCCTTGGAGACCATTTCTTAAGCTAGGATTTCCATCTCTAACTGAGACGTACATAGCTACACAATTAATTCCATGAGTAATATTTCATAGGGCAAGAGTTTTTTGGTTTTCTTTGGCTTCTCAAATTAATTTTAATGACAACAAAAAGGACACTTTCATCCTATCGCTTCCAGAGTCATCAGAGACAGATTAAAATGGTATTTCATCATCTGGTCTCTTCTGATTGGGGTGAGGTATGTGCACGTGGCTGCCTTGCTACCTACAGCAGTATCCTCGGAAAAGGCCGTGCAGCTATTCTCAATTTATCCACCCCCTAATTCCGAGGTTTATAGGAACACCAGCTAGATGTAAGCTCAAGTTACATTATGCACATGAATTTCAGTACACAAGCAACTCTCTACACCCGAAACTGGAATAATTTTCATGATGCGCTTAATTGTCTCCCCATAGTTAGCCATACACCACTTGAGACCGGCTCTGCTCGTTTCCTTGCCACAGTGTACGCTGCATGTTGAAAGGTGACTTTCCAGTACATAATTACAACTGCTTCTTTATGTTGATTTATGTCCACATCCAGGAACAATAAAATTATCAGTGCATCTTTTGATGCGATGGAAGCAATTAGCTCACAGCTTCCATCCATATTGGAGGCAAGCATATATATATATATATACACACACACACATATATATATTATTTCATATATGCAGATCGAGTTCAAGTGCTTAGTTTAATTATATCTGATGCTCACCAAATAAGCTTGAATGATTTAAGGCAATCTCAACCTTTAAGGAATAAATATTTATGCTTTCTAATTCTTCATGCTCAGGAAAAGCAGTCTTTGCAATAGATGGATTTGGAATGCAAATAAACTCTGTGGATCGAGTTTAATGTCATGATGCAATATAAGCTCTCAGTATGAACTGAACATAACCCGGGCTGGAATAATACCTAAACATGAGCCTACCACCCACACACACACACACTCTGTGCATTTTATGATTAAGTTCTGGCAAATTTTACTATAAAACAATACTGAGGAAGAGGATAAAAGTGATCTTTTCTCTGAAGTTTCTGGTTATTGTTAGAGCCAAGGAGCCCCGACAAGCAAGTCGCGCGTTTTGAGAACACCTGTCCATTTTTAAGATTATTTCAGTGCAGAGGCATTTTACTGTCGCTTACGAACACAAGCCACCTACGCCTCAACTTAACTGCAGCAGGGACACGGCAAGGACAAAGGAGGACACCAGCAGATGAGGACACCTGACACCTGAAGATCCTTTGCAAGTGACACGCCGCCCTGATGTGCACCCCTGATGAGCAGATGCCGATTTGTGTCCCTGGCCGAGGATGAGAGAAGAGCAGCTCCAGCCCTGGGAACGTCCACTCTCCCTCTGCGCCCAGCGAGGGCAGCTCAGGGAGGACAAGTCCCACAGCTGCACTGGCCAAGCTGGGAATGGCGATAACACACAACCCTGTCACCCGGCACGTCTAAACTGTCATCTTTACCCTGTTGCTTCAGCACCTGAAGAGGAGAATGGGAAATTCCCCATCACACAACTCACTGACTGTGCCTCACCTCCAGCAGGAACCACGCCTGGCATGCACCAGGAGTCAAATTAAATTAGACAATAGATTTTTCCTGGAACAGACAACTAAGTTCTCCACCTTTGTTATTTCTAGAAAACAGTATTTAAAGGCTACTTCTTGTTTTACCGTGCCCCAGACAGACAGATCACTGTCGCTACCTCCCTCCTCTACTTGCTCATGGCCAAAACAGACCCCAGGAGAGGGAGCAGATATGTTACTGACGCTCGTGACCTGGTTGAAAGGGATAGGGCAGATTTTCAGGGCAAAACTGTTCTTTGTAAGTGTTCACTCTGTGCCTCAGCAGACCCATCAGCTCTCATCATTCCATTACACGGTGCGTGGACGTTAGCGACCCACGTTAAGGGGAGTCGTGCTGCCCACGGCAAAATAACATGACACCAGTCCTGGACCGCACTGCAGCCAGCTACGGCAGTGGAGTTCTCCTGCTCCTGCTAAGTATTAATTCTTACCTTTTCCAATTAAACCATGGAACTTCCAACATTATCTTAAAGCGGTGTTAGCAGTTCAGCAAGTGTTTAAGCCTAATTTTTCTCACTGTGATTCACGGAGCCTTTAACGGCACTGCCCCCAGAAGAAGAGTACCCAATGCCTTTGCTGTCAGCGCAGCCTGCCGTGAGCCACGCTTGGGAAATGAAGTGAATGCCACCAGCCAGTAGCCCAAGGATGGCATGAACCTGCAAGAGCTGCTCTTCAAATGGCTTAGTAGCCCTCATTGTAACTTTCTGAAACAGTGAAGCATGGAATCATAGAATCATGGAATGGTTTGGGTTGGAAGGGACCTTAAAGACCATCCAGTGCCACCCCCTGCCCTGGGCAGAGACACCTCCCACCAGCCCAGGTTGCTCCAAGCCCCGTCCAACCTGGCCTTGAACCCCTCCAGGGATGGGGCAGCCACAGCTGCTCTGGGCAACCTGGGCCAGGGGCTCACCACTCTCAGGGTAAAATATTTCTTCCCTACAACTAGTCTATATCTATATCTATGCTGAGCAGCACTGGGAATCCCCCAGCCCGTCAGTGCTGCTCCCCTTGGCCCCGGTACCAGCCCAGCAGCTGGATCTCTGCCACCAGGAAAGGGATGGGTGGTGGTTGGTAGAGAGCAGCAGCGGGGTGGAGCCGAGGGCGAGTGAGCCGTTCTGCCCCAGGAGGGCTCGCAATGGACAACCACGCTAAACCACATGCAACACCCTTCCATCTTTTTCACAAATCAGCTGTTAAACACAAAAGCCTCACTGCCTTGGTGCATTTCAAATTAATTCTATGATATTCAACAAAATCAAGATGTACTATTGTCGTGGTTTTGGCCGGATTGGCCAATCAGAACAACAGATGGCCCTCCCCCCCACTCTCCTCAGAGAGGAGAGGAAGAGATAAGGAGATTTACGAGTTTAGAAAAAGAACTAAACTACTTTAACGAAAATAATAATAAATAAGGAAATAAGAAATAATAAGAAAATAAAAAAAAAGGTATACAATATATACAAAACCGTATCCAGCTTCCATGATGACGATCGCGTCACCAGCAGACACAGGGAAAGCCCCAGACTGGAGTCAGCGACGGACAGGAGCTGAATTCTGGAACTAGAGTCAGGAGTGCTCGGATCGCGATCGAAGGCAGACGAACAGACAGGGTCCTCCTCAGACGTCGGCCATTGAAGAAAAACGCGAGCCAGAGCCCCCTTGTCCCTTAGCTCTTATACTGAGCATGATGCAGATGGGATGGAATACCCTGTTGGTCGGTTTTGGGTCACCTGTCCTGTCCGCTCCTCCCTGCAGGTGTGACCCCTCTACGCTTCTCCGCTTCCAACCCTCTAACAGGACAAACAGAGAAGTTAGCTGACCTTGGTTGTTATAGCAATAAGTATAAGCAAGAGCCTCTGTGCATACCATTCCTTGGTATAATCAGGTCTTATCACTCTGAGAGTGAACAGTTTCTGAACAATATGCTGTTAGTTTCAGACTTTAGTCAGTTAGAAGGATGCCCAGCTAAAAAGTAAAATTACAAATCAGAAAATTGGTTCTGTTTTACCTCAAACCAGGACAACTATTAATATATTTGTTATTTAAAAGACATCTTTAAATCGGATACATTATTTTTTGACTGGAGACTACTGTCCAAATGGCACCAACCATAAAGGTCACTGCCTTCAAGATAAAGTAAGAAAACATGCTGTGCCTCTGCCGCTGAGAGACGGAGATTACACAGGGGTGGCCACTTGTTACCGAAAAGCTCTCGTCAGAGCCCACTGGAGCCGATGGGAAGACATCAACAGCCTCAGAAAGAGGACAGGAATACTTAATGCTTATTCACACCTTAAATAGCTCAGAAACAGGACAACAAATGGAAAATATCCTTTAGCACCCTTGTATATAGTTAATCTGTGCACGCACTCCACTGATTACATCCCGGTAGGTGCCACCAGCCAGATCCTCACCGGAGCAGACGCCAGGCCTACCTGGCCATTGGGATTATCCCCGCCAGTCCGCAGAGCTTTCCATACCTGGGAAAACCCCAGGGTCTCCGCTCCTGCTGGTTCCCCGCTTCATCTTCTGACCCAGGCGAAGGGCCAGAAGATTTACATTGCTTAACCAGCTGAAGAGCAGTGCTGCTGGGCTGAAATCCGTACAAATCCAGGCTTCCTGACAGTGCAGCTGGTCTCAGCCATGGGAAAACAGGAATCTTGCTTCCTTTCCTATACTGTTTTAATCTATTCTAGCACCTTGTTTTGTTCCTGGCACACCAGTGTCTTAATTCCTCTGCTTTGTCAGAAATTTTATCCTTGCTTGTTTGCATATATATTCATTACATTCTGCTGCGTGCAGACAGGATCACCCTTGGTTTCTAAAGACAGTGAAAATTTTCAGCAGTAAAAGCCCAAGAAAGTAATTTGCAAAAGTGTGCCCATGACCAAAGAATAGAAAACCTATTAACAGTGTAATTTTGTTGACTTTCAAGTCACTGATGCAACACTGAAAATCCCACACTCCATAAGAAGCCCAGCAGGTACTCCAAGATATGCTTATTTCTAAGTCAAATCTGAGCCACAATGATTCTTTTTTTACATCCAAATTGAAATGTAATGAGAATGTATTAACAAAGAGTATTAAATATTCAGTGGCCTGGCTCTGCTCGGGAAAGGCTTTACCTTACACTCCCCGAGGGACAGCAGAGCAACACTGATGTACGGCGGGCTTTCGGCTTTGCCCTTTTGATACCATCTAGAGGAATTCCACTTCTGCATGGAAAAAAACACACAAAACCCAACCAGCCAACCCCAGAAAGGCCTAAAGCAGGAGACAACTTACCCATATGAAATAAAATGCTAATATTGATTCTAAACACTCAGAAGAGCCTTCCTCGCAGCGGCAGGTACAGCTGCTGTTTCCTTTCGTGGTGAAAACCTACAGAAAGCAAGTTTTGGGAGCAGAGCACATCACTTGCCACCTTGCCATCAATTCCTTATTTCTTACTGATAATACTCATGAATGCGTACAAACTCACGGAGCGGATGAACATAGTGCTGTAAAAGCTGTTCCAAAGAGGAGGAGGAGGAAGAATTCTGGCACTGAGCACATCAAACCCTCCCTTCTCTGCCAAGGGTTGGAGTTTTACTCAAAGTTTTCCTGGCTTCTGTGGATATTTCAGACTAAAATCTGTGCTCAGCAAAGGATGGAGCACCTATTAATAATCTAGTAGGATATAACATCCAATTAAGAGAAACCATAACAAACCAAAGAAGCAACCCTTGCATATACCTGAAAAATAGCCACAAGGGCAGCGGAGTGCTGCAGATGGGCAGCTCCTGCGGACTGCATGGAGACCCCTGGTCTGAAATGTGGTCTGAATTCACAAACAGGAAAAAAATGAGTTGCAGAACCGTATCCATAAGAACATTAAGCACAGGACGGACACACTGCAAAGGTCCTTCCCAACCAGCTCCCAATTGCAAATGCTGCAGGAAGATGTAGGAATGGAGCGAGGATGTAGTGATAGGCAGGGAAAAGGTCTAAGAAAAAAGCACAGAGATAGCACTGTATTTCAATAGGATACTCTTCCAACCCTTCAAATACCCATGGCTCAAAGAACTGAATAAACCTTAATGGGCTTTTTTTGCCCACAAATGTCTCTAATAACTCTTTTTCACCCATCAAGAAAAAAAAACACACAGAGGCTTTTGCATTGACAAAACTCCTTAGGAAGGACTTCCAAATATTCTGTGTCCTGTTTGTTCAACATCTGATAACTCTGTGCCTTTGTGAGAAGCTCATACTCCCCACATCTCCCATGACCTTACAGACCATGTCCTCTCCCACCCTGCCCTTCGTCCCTGCTCCAGCGGAAGGGCACAAGGGTTGCTGATCTGTTCTTCTAGCACCACCCTGAACACTCTGCAGCCAAAGGGGCATAAACAAACAGGAATCAAGACCTATATTTTTATTTATATACATACATATATATATATGGTTTATTCAAAAATAATCAAACTATTGTAACACTGTCAAATTACAAAGCTTGTCTAAAGAAAGGCATTAAACTGCGAAGGAATTTCACTCAAATTCCTGGAAACTGATGGAAGGAACAGAAAATTGAAGAGCAGGTGAGCAAAGCCATGCAGTAATCAGTTCCTCAGCAGCAGCTAACGAGAAGGTCCACATCGCCGGGCAGGCACGTGCCAGCCTCATCCCGTCCCCGGAAGATGCTGCCCTCCCATGTAGGCAGAGCCATCCCAACATGGACACCGCGACAGGCAAGAGGGAAAGGAGCCTGTCCCCAGTGCAGCTCCTACACCACCTTGCTGTGGTGTCTGACCAATTTTACAAAATGCTCCTCGCCATCTGAGGGACTGAGCTTGAGGCATTAAGCCTGAGAGGGATTTAGTAGATTGAGATGAGATGTGAGGCAGAAATTCTTTGCTGTGAGGGGGGTGAGCCCCTGGCCCAGGTTGCCCAGAGCAGCTGTGGCTGCCCCATCCCTGGAGGGGTTCAAGGCCAGGTTGGACGGGGCTTGGAGCAACCTGGGCTGGTGGGAGGTGTCCCTGCCCAGGGCAGGGGGGGAACTGGGTGGGCTTTAAGGGCCCTTCCAGCTCTAACCATTCTATGATTCCATGATTTGATACTGGGCACTACACACAGACCTTGTCTGATTTGAGAAATGCACGTAATACCCAGCTGCTGCCGCGGTAGCTCCGTAGTTTGGAGCTAATTACTGGGAATGAAAATCCAATGCACGATGCTGCAAGGAAAGCACAACTTGCTTATAAAAATCATTGACAACATTTCACATTTAACTCATTTCTGTTGTCTCTCTAATGCCTCCTCTGGGATTTGGACTTGAGAGAAAGAAATAGGGGTAAAGGTCAAAAGTCTTGAAAAAGGAGATAATAACCTAAAGAACTGTGTAACTAAGATTAAGCAGGTCGGGTAAGAAGCATCAGAAGGAACCCGCCACCCGATATAAACCAAGCCCAGCAGAGAAATGCAGCCTTTCTGCTGGCGAGGAAGGTCAGAGGCAGAAGACCCCGCTGCGGGACGGTTCAGTAATAAGGAAACAGAAAAAATGCGTATCTGGTCCAATTCTTTCATTACTGAAATACTACTCCGGAGGACTCTGCCTGTTCCCAGCCCCAAAGGCGCTCACCCGGGTGAGGGACATCACACCAGCCGCGCCAGGACAAGGTGATGAGGACACTTATCATCCTGCTCCCCCCCGGGAAACCCCCCTCTGCTCATCTTGGCCCGGCCAAACTGTTGTCAGCGACAGGGAGGATTCGTTTGTAAAAACTCCTGGAACGGAGTTTTTACTGTAGTAAACACGTAGTTTCCTACTGTAAAGAGGACAGCGATTAAATTAGTAATTTCAATCACTGTGTCTAATAGCCAGGAACAGAGTTAGATATAGAAACACACCAATTTATTTTTGTTATTGCTGTTATCATCTTATGACCCCAGAAATTAGTGAAGATCAGGGCCCAGGGACTTGCTTCATTTCGAAGCAACATCCATCACAATTAAGTAATTTAGGGCAATACTACTTATTTGCAAAGGACAAGAGAAGTCTCCTTGCTTGACCAAAGGAGGAATTGCTCAGCAACAAAAAACCCCACAGTTTTTACAAACTGTGCACATTCAGCCCCTCAGCTCTGCTTCTCCCCTGCTCCTCAGGGTCACCCCAGGCTCTTCCTCAGGGCCGCTTTCAGCTGGCCTAGAAGCCACCTTTGCTCAATTGTCTTTCCTTACTCTGTGTCTTCGGAAGGCCCAGATACGTTCATTAAAAATATTCAGCGCTTTCTGAATCTGATTATCTTCCCTCTGCTTCAGACCACAAAACGTGTTGGGGTTTTTGAGCAGCAGCTGGCCTCACCGGGCTGCGAAGGTGCCTCTGGGCCAATCCTTCCAGGAAACGCCTTCAGCAGAGCTGGCACAGACACTTTGCATAGGAAACCACAGCCACCACAGCCACCCCAAAAACACCCAAAGCCAGGGAGGGAGTGGAAATGGCAATCACTGTTTAGAATTTTCCCTGGTGTCTACCACGAAAGTAGCTACAGAGGGTAACGATGATTTGTGGTGCACACCTGCTGTCCTGGTTTGAGGTAAAACAGAACCAATTTTCTGTTCAATAACTTTACTTTGCAGCTAAGTCTCTTCTAGCTAACTGAACTCTCTGAAATTATTTTCACAGTATTCTCGCAACAGAGATGGCATTTCATAGAATCACAGAATGATTTGGGGTGGAAGAGACCTCAAAGCCCACCCAGTGCCACCCCCTGCCCTGGGCAGGGACACCTCCCACCAGCCCAGGTTGCTCCAAGCCCCGTCCAACCTGGCCTTGGACACCTCCAGGGATGGGGCAGCCACAGCTGCTCTGGGCAACCTGGGCCAGGGGCTCACCACCCTCACAGCAAAGGATTTCTTCCTGAGATCTCATCTCAATCTCCCCTCTTCCAGTTTAAATCTGTTCCCTCGCGTCCCACGGCTCCCCTCCCTGACCCAGAGTCCCTCCCCAGCTTTCCTGGAGCCCCTTGAGGGACTGGCAGGGGCTGGAAGGTCTCCCCGGAGCCTTCTCTTCTCCAGGCTGAACCCCCCCAGCTCTCTCAGCCTGTCCCCACAGCAGAGTGGCTATAGAAATGAAGACTTTCCTTGTTTCCCATCTCAATAGAAACAACGCTTTAAATTTTGGCAGCATCATTGCTTTTGGCAGAAATACCCTGATTGCTTTCCAGTTTTTTGTCCAGGTTTTCTGAGGTTTTATTTTTGTTTGAGCTTTCCTATTTTTAAATTTAAAAACAAAAAAAAAAAGGAAATTGCTATTGAAGATCTATTTTGCTAGTGTACTGGAAAGTAATACAAATAATATATTCAGTGACCTGGGATGGAAAATAGAAGAATGGCAATGAGACGGAGGGGTGAAGGGTGATACCCAAATGAATGTACGTCTCTAAAAAGGAAGAGCTCTCGGCAGGTTATGGTATCGCCTGGCACAGACACGAGGGACTCAAGGGCATCACGGCAAGCTGGAAAAAGCATTAGCTGGCTTATGAATTTTGACACAGAAATTATTTATTTATTTTTAGTTAAAAAGGGATAGTGTAGAAGTTTAGTCACCTCATTGTTATTCCATCAGATTAATAAATTGCCCTATAAGGAGGTTTGAAAATTAGTATATGACTTTCACTCTTTGGTTAAATGAAAAATAGTAGTGTGACACATGTAACTACAGATAGATAGATGGATATTCACACACACATGTATAACTGTACAGCAGAAAGACAACATGGGGAACTATCATTAGTCTTTTCTAAAGGATAGACCCATTTTTCCACCTTCACGCTGGAATTCAGTGAAATGGTACCAACAATAATAATTTGATTAATATGAAAGAAACAAATTCCTACTTCTTAAATACAATTGTTTGACTAGGAACGGCTTTAGAAGGTAAATGTGGCAGAAACCTCTTCCCCAGCGCAGCACCAGCAGCCCCCCCGAAGCACCCCTGCCCTGCATCCCAGCATCTCTGCGTCCCTGCATCCCAGCATCCCTGGCACAAGAGGGAGGCGATGCCGATGGCACAGCACTACCGAGAGGCACGGCAGCGGCTGGGCTGCTCCAGGGGCTCAACAAACCGCCTCAAGCCCGACTTACAGCATGCTTAGGGACTTTACAGACAGGTACATATAGCTTTGAACAGAACCCCAGACTGATGGTACCTTTCAAAAAGCAGGCGCAGAAATTCAACCGCCACACTGAGGATCCAGCTTCCAACAGCATCAGGCCAAAGCCCTTCATCTCCCACTCGTCACGAAACTTTTGGAGGTAATGAGTTTTTTAGTGATGAGCGTTCATTCCTCGGAGCTGCCCCAGCACAGCGCCAGGCTCCATAGCCTAGCTCCTACGGAAGCAAAGTTTTTTCATCATACCTTCTTTTTTAGGGGATATTTGCCCACACATACCTGTGTTCCTCCACAAACACATTTGAAACCGCTAGTAATCTTTGTACAAATCTGAAAAGCAAGGTCGATCTTCGAAGACTGAATGAATACCCCTGTTGTCATGACCAGCAGGGCAGGGAGAAGAGAGATGCTCTAAGTGCTCGGAGTGAAAGAAGGCGACGGGCAAAACCTCATCTTTTCTTAAGTGCCTGAGCACCCATGAGAACACAAAGTGCTCTGAATATCAAAAAAGCTTCAACTGAAGTTTGCACTTATTTAAATACCAGGAGGCATAAATCTGTAGGAAACTAGCCCTCATTAGGTCAGGGAATTACTTAAGGAGGTAATTGCCCATCTCCTTGCAGGCTCGCTGGCCGGCAGACGCAGAGGCAGCTGTCTCGGCAATCGAGCGTGAGTCATCTCCTCCGACCCCCACTGCACTGCCCGGCTTTTGGAAAACCCTGTTTTGTCGTCCTTTACCATCAAGGAATTAAGGGCTGTTTGGTTTCGGCTGCGAGGGCTCTGCCACGAGTCCCACGATGCCACTACCCCCCGGGAACATCGAGTAGCCTCCAGGCATCCGAGCCAGTGTGCCAGGGGACGCCCTGCCAGCAGCAGGCTCCCGGCAGAAAAGGCCCCACGTTTGGAAAATATTTACATTTCATTACAATGATGCTCTGTTACGTGTCGGAGTGCCAGGCTGGCAAGTGAATTCTGCATACAAAAACAGATTATTGGAAATCTATTTTCCCCCACATTTTCAGTAGTCTTGCATGGACTGAGGGGTCTCGGGGCTCAGGTCCAAAGCAGCCGTGTCCTGAGGCTGGGGGGAGGGCAGCACTCGCAGGGGGAGGGAGAGCAACAGCATGGGCAGCATCCTTCTGCTTAAGGCAGGAATGGGGAATTTTCATGATAATCTACACAGGAAACGGCTGTGATGCCTCAAAAAGGCACTTCAGAAGATAGATTCATCCCTCAAAACACAGGTAAAGTAGAGAAAATGAATAACTGTTTGTTTTGAATGAGAATATCCTTACTTGAGATGAGTACAAATGTGTATATTTACTATGGTGGCTCGCAAAACAAACAACATTTCTTTTTGTTTAGTTTTTACAATTCAGTCCTCTGACTGTGGCAGCATTTCAACTCAGGAGTCTGCCAAGGTCCTCCGCCGCTTTCCAATGACCAGACAGACAGCAACGCTAACACACAGCATGATTCCTCCCTGCATCCCACAGGAAAGTTCAATAGTATCTTTCATATGTGGATTTTCAAGGGAAGTGGTTTGGGGGTCTTTGACAAGTCATAGAAGTCACAGAATCGCAGAATGGTTTGGGTGGGAAGGGACCTTAAAGCTCACCCAGTGCCACCCCCTGCCCTGGGCAGGGACACCTCCCACCAGCCCAGGTTGCTCCAAGCCCCGTCCAACCTGGCCTTGAACCCCTCCAGGGATGGGGCAGCCACAGCTGCTCTGGGCAACCTGGGCCAGGGGCTCACCACCCTCACAGCAAAGGATTTCTTCCTGAGATCTCATCTCAATCTCCCCTCTTCCAGTTTAAATCTGTTCCCTCTCGTCCCACGGCTCCCCTCCCTGACCCAGAGTCCCTGCCCAGCTTTCCTGGAGCCCCTTGAGGGACTGGCAGGGGCTGGAAGGTCTCCCCGGAGCCTTCTCTTCTCCAGGCTGAACCCCCCCAGCTCTCTCAGCCTGTCCTCACAGCAGAGGGGCTCCAGCCCTCCCGGCATCTTCTCCCCAGTGGAGACCTGGCCATCTGCACAGCAGATCCATTGACAGAATGGTGACCTTTCAGGGTCCCTGAGTAAGTCTTCAGGCATCCTAAGATCAGAAAATTATCTCCTACCAGTTACTGTCTCAGCACTTCTACAGAGATGCAGTACTTCAGCACAATAAAAAGTAGCTCACTTGTCTAACCTTGGCAAATACAACTGGTGGATCTGCGGCACCACTGTGCTTAAAATTAAGATCAACTCTCCAACTCTCACATCCTCCTAGACGCTAATTTAGATTTCCTTGAAAAACTTCAATCCTCGTGGGATTTTCAGACAGGACTATCATTTCAGATTTCACCTCACTTGTGGAAAAGCCTCCCATGATAAAATCTCCCTTTAGACACAAATCTACTACATGGACTAAGGTTTAAGGACTTGTAGCATTTTCAGACACACTTAGCAAAGAAACAAATTGTTTGATCTTCCCTTTCCTCTAGCTCTTTCTTTTGGGAAAGGTTTACTTTAAAAAAATGGGAAAACGTTGGCTCATAATATGGCTCAACACATGTTTCTGTGCTTCTCTCAGCCACGGCCAAGCTCTTGTGCATACATTTCTCAAAATCTTAATGAAATCCACACTTAGATGCAAAATAAAACTTAAGACACAGAACCCCTGAACCTCATTCCCACTTTCCATAGTTTTATGCAGATCCTCCCTGACGTCCTCCCCAACGTCAACACGAGCAAGCACTCAGGGAACACCTAGAAGATCCAACACCAGTGTCACCAGAGCACTGGGTGGACACAGGTTGAGACTGGGTGGCCATTCCCCGTTTGCCACGCAACCCCTCGGCAGGGGATGCTCCTCCTCATCTGCTCCTCCGAGTCCTTCTCCAGGGGAAATCTGGGGAAATCTCTGCAGAGGGAATTCTCGCTGAATTACTTTGATCTTAGCTTTGGTCTGCTCTGAACATGTTTCTGTCTGTTTCCTGTATTTGGAAATATTGGAAATCTCCCAGGTTTTTGGAACAGATCGATTAATTGGCAATGCCTATGGAAATGTGTTGGCTCCCTTGCTAACGTGCAGCGGCCGCTCTCCTCAGACTGAACTCATGATTTCTTAAATATCTGTTTGAAGAAACAAATCGGCAACAGAAAACAAATGAAACAGGGCACCATCTAAGGTGCCAAAAAAGGATAAAACAGAAGGGCTCCTTCTTGAGCCAAACCAATCCACAGTAATGCAAACTTACTGGAGTGTTACGCTTCGGATTTTCTGCCAGCTACACAAACAATAGCTGTTCTGCGCTAGAAACGTTTTCTATCATGAAATTTTAAAGGACCCAGAACATTGCACCAGATCCAGATCAGCTGGGAGGTATGGGCAACAGCTACACGTTTTCTTCTGCAAAAATGCATTTTAAAAATATGCAAAACGTGTGCTTAAAATTATGCATGATATTATACTTCATTAAAGAGAAATTAGGGTTCCTAAGAAAACAAATTTCTTTGGCACATTTTTTTTTTCCTCCCCAGCTCCCTTTGTTTTCAGTGATTCCCAGGTCTGGCTAAGCGCAGAAATGGGAACACAGGCTAGTTACAACCGCAAAGAGAAATTAAAACAAAGCATGTTTCACCTGATATCAAAATTGAAATCAAGTATGAGGTCACTGTTGATGAATAGCCTCTCCCAAAGGAACGGAGGCATAGAAGAGCTGAAAAAGTCCCTATTTAAAGGGCACAATTTGGGACTCTCATAAGTGCCATTTTCCCAGGTCACAATTTTATTGCTTAAGGTGTCCTCTCTCTGGAAATCTGCCACAGCGAATGTCAGACTGGTCTCCAGAAGGGCACAGGGTCAGTAACTTTGACCTGGTAACAGAGACATAAGTGCACAACCCACTCAGCTTGGATTTACAGACGCATTTGGGAACTTGAATATTTAATTGCCAGCAACTCTTTAAGGCAAAAAGCGGAAGCAACACTGGTTTCCTGGTTGGTTTTTTTTTCCAAACCAAAGGGAGAAACGAAATGCAAACCCATCTTCACCATAAAGACAGGACGGTACACCCAGCAGGGCTCTGTGCATCAGAATTGAACAGCATCTCCCACCTCCACCTGCCGCCCTCCAGCCGGCTCCACGGCTTGTAAACCCCATCCTGAACTCAGCCTTTCCTCCGCCTTCCTGTAAAGCTGAAAAAAGGAAACATATATCGAGAGTCTGACTGTCATGGGGAATAACCCCCACCCCGAGCACAGCTGGTGGATCAGACCTCGCACCCCACTTCAGCTGCAGTGGGCTAAACGTACAAGGCAGTGTGAAATGCCCGCTAGTAACTTATAAAGGAACTCAGTGCTTCTACTATTGCAGTCTTGTGAAGGAAAATCCTGGGAGCATTTTAATATTTTCTAGCTGTATTTTCATTGTCCAGGAAGCACTGGGCTACATCGAATCTGAATCAGTGTTTGTTTTCTTCATGAAAGAAGTACACAAAATTTAACAGAAGCATAATATGATGAGTGCTAAGAGAAACTGATATAATTTTTATACAACAACATTTGTGAGTTTATAGTTTTTATATTTCTATATGCAATGATCCCGTGTTCCCTTGAAGATAAAATTGAAAATTATCATGTCAAATAACTGGCAAGCTGTGTGTCACTATCAGTTTCAGATAATTAAGTGAGATGTATTCTGGCGCAGAGCCAAATCCCGATAAGATGGCGATCACTTCTATAGAGCCCAGTCACGATCATACAGCACTCTCCTCCTGCATCTTCATTACTGTCTTGTTTGAAACTTGGGCCTTAAACTATCTAAAGAGCTTTCAGATAAACAAAACCGCTGTTTTCACATCACTGCTTAGTAATGGCAATGTTCCTTTGGTGTCGTCCTTTCAAAGCCAGAATTTGCAGGGCATTTCTGGATGACTCCTTGAGTGTGTGACACCAGCATGGACCGACCCAGCCCAGCCCACTGAGGGAGAGGCACCAGTGGCCCTTCCCATCCAGGAGGCTCCCAGACAAAGGCTCCTGCCTCGGGATGCTCTCAGGCCACATGTGATGACGCACAGAAGGGTTTGGTATCATTTATTCCTCCTATATCTCCTCTTTTTAAAATGTTTCCTAGTTCTGCAGGAGCCAGGTTGGGGATCAGGACACCAGGAGAAGTTCAAGAATCTCAGTTTGGGTTCCCATCTCCAATGTCCTGGCATTGCATTTCCTCCCGTACTCCAACAATGGGTTCTCCACTGACAGCTTTGTACAAACCGTTATTCCACAAACAGCCGCTACAACCGTGGTTTGAGTAGCAGAAAGCTCAAGATTTGTCTCTGGAGATGTATCTTGGCTCCGGCGTGTGCTACAGACACAAGCGCTGGGTCCCTGCTTGCCCAGGGTGGGCGGCTGAGGATATGCCAGCTTTGAGTGCGTCCCCCAGCCCCACCGTGGTACAAAACCATGCCCACCTGACCTTAGCTACATCCTACATGGAATCATAGAATGGTTTGGGTTGGAAGGGACCATAAAGCTCACCCAGTTCCACCCCCCTGCCCTGGGCAGGGACACCTCCCAGGTTGCTCAACATCCCTTGTCCTTTATAAAGGAAGGACGGAGATGACTCTTCATATCCATGAACAGACTAGAAAAAAGGTCAGACTGCCCTACATGATTGCAAATTATGATACTGCTCTGCAACGTATAATTTTTATTCACTATGATTTTAACAGGACAATTGATTTTTAGGGATGAAGAGAAAATATGATTTCATCTCATTTCACGCAGGCGGATATTTACAAGATACAAATCATAAAGACAACATGGCTACAAATATTAGATTACAATCTGTGCTAGACTGGCATGGTTTTAAATTACTTCACTTCTACTAAAACTTACACCAGAAAATTTTTCCTTCAAAATGATCTGTTGATATCTATTGATATCGAGTATATATTGCAGACACACACACAAAAATAGTAATTTGAGGGAGGGAGAGCAAAATCAGCCACTTCACCTTTGTGATGAGAAACATTTAGCAAATTGTTGGTGGTCTCCAGCTTCCCCATCACCCTGAGCCTTACACGATGACCACACAATATGTGGACAGACAGACAGACAGTGACAGCATTTAAGGAAACTGGGCACTCATCTGATGCATACAGAGGCACCTCCCATAACATGCTGCCATGACTTTCCTTAAAAAAAAAAAAGAAAAAAAAATCCTTCAACATAAATCCTATAAAAACATTATTGACTGAGTGTCCAGGAAATGCACCTTCAAACTAAGTGGGACATAAACAGCTGCTTAACCAGAGATAAAATTTGTCACCTTTAATCAAAAGAAACTGGGCACACAGGTCCATAACTGCAAAATAAGAAGCTCCATCCGCAGCCACTCGATGCCGCACCAGCTCCATAGAATCATAGACCGTGTTGGGTTGGAAGGGACCTTTAAAGGTCATCTAGTCCAACCCCCCTGCAGAGAGCAGGGACATCTTCAACTAGATCAGGTTGCTCAGAGCCTCATGGGCAACTCCTTGGCCTTTTCTCAAGGCAGCCAACTGCTTTCAGCATCACCACATCTGGGCTGTACTCAGGAGCATTAAAAAATTCTCCAGCTCAAATGCAGCCACTGCAGGGAACAATTAGCAGTGCAAATACATCTCATGTTGACCTTAAAATCCTGCAAACGAGCGTGCACATGCTCAAGTAGGTGCTTTCATCAGTCCACGATCCACATGGGATCCACATGCTCACAGTCAACTCCAAACTCCGAACCAGGGCTTGCTGCTACACCTTCACCCATGTCCTTCACTCCTAATGAATGCCACAGCAGCCACCGCACACCCAAGTGATGCCAATTCATCCAAATACCAAAATTCCCACAGAAATCCCAGAGCAGTAACCGGACATCTCCAGGCAGAATCTGGCTTTTCAGGAAAGCTGAATCAGGAAGTTTTCTGAACTTTCCAACTACCCATTTCTGTCAATATATGCAACTAAAGTGAATTTGCCAGAAAATCTGGGAGTATAAAAGGTTCAAAAATTCCACAGCCACCTAATCAGCCCAGCAAGCAGCAGAGCTGGGCACCCAGGGCACCCTTACCTCCAGCCAGGTTTTAATTTCTTAGTAGATTTTAATTTCTCCTAGTTGAAAACAGAACCTGGGTAAACACCAATATGAAAGAGAAAACTGTGACATAATTTTTACTTCTTCTCAAAATTATTTTGGCAAATAAGAGCCGTGAACTGAGGAAAGACACCGAATTCTCCTCGGTAGGACAGGTTGGGGTGGCAGAAGGGATCAGATGGACAGAGATGGCTGCACAGCAGCCTGGCAGAAGAGCTGCCCTAGAAAAAAAAGTGAGGATATAACTTCATCAGATGTAGGATCATAGACAATCAAGAGCTGACTATAATAAGCTCTTCAGAAAACGCAAGCACAAGCACTAACTGGATAGCTGGAGAAAACTGGAGGTGAAGATGGCAAATCGCAGGCAGAAGAAATGTCTGTGTGAGTGTCACGGGCAGCTGACCCTGCCCAGCACTTTAAAAAAAACAATAAACAGAGCCCCAAACACTTCTGCAAAACTCTGAAAGCAAATTCGGACATCTTTGGGTCAAGAGAGGAAGCTCCTAGAGCCCATTCTTGTCTGTCAGTTGGAAGGAAGATGGGTTTCAGCCCTTTGCCTCAGAGCTCCCCTCACTGTTGCTCCTCACGTCACATGGTTTTCCTCCATCTTCCACCACCGCCTGCTGCAACACGGTCCTGTCCCACCACCTCTCATACCTCTTCTGTCTGTCTCCCTGCAGGTAAGCCACCAGCTAGTTGGCTAGTTATGTTCTCCTTACCTACATCCAATGCAGCGAGTCCTACAGTCTTTCACAAAATTTTCCTTTTTTTCTTTACCCAGGCTGTATGTGTTGCTCTGTTGTTCCTCAGGGGTCAATATGGGACCAGTACTACTTAATATCTTTCTTGGCAACATGGATTTTGGGTTTGAGTGCACCCTCAGCAAGTTAGCGGATGACACCAAGCTGTGTGGCGTGGTCACCATGCTGGAGGGAAGGGATGCCGTCCAGAGGGACCTGGACAGGCTGGAGAGGCGGGTCCATGAAAACTTCATGAGGTTCAACCAGGCCAAGTGCAGGGCCCTGCACCTGGGTCAGGGCAACCCCAAGCACCGATCCAGGCTGGGTGGAGAATGGCTGGAGAGCAGCCCTGAGGAGAAGGACTTGGGGGTGTTGGGGGATGAGAAGCTCAGCACGAGCCGGCAACGTGCGCTGGCAGCCCAGAAACCCCCCGCAGCCTGGGCTCATCCCCAGCAGCGTGGGCAGCAGGGCC
>VYZM01011585.1:403999-420925 GCA_013398915.1 Dromas ardeola | reverse complement strand
GGCCCCGGAGATGCTGGGAGGGCTGGAGCCCCTCTGCTGTGAGGACAGGCTGGGAGAGCCGGGGGGGTTCAGCCTGGAGAAGAGAAGGCTCCGTGGAGACCTTCCAGCCCCTGCCAGTCCCTCAAGGGGCTCCAGGAAAGCTGGGGAGGGACTCTGGATCAGGGAGGGGAGCCACGGGACGAGGGGGAAGGGTTTTACACTGAAGGAGGGGAGACTGAGATGAGATGTGAGGCAGAAATTCTTTGCTGTGAGGGCGGTGAGCCCCTGGCCCAGGTTGCCCAGAGCAGCTGTGGCTGCCCCATCCCTGGAGGGGTTCAAGGCCAGGTTGGACGGGGCTTGGAGCAACCTGGGCTGGTGGGAGGTGTCCCTGCCCAGGGCAGGGGGTGGCACTGGGTGGGATTTAAGGTCCCTTCCAAACCTAAACCATTCTAGGAGTCTATGATTCCATGTATGTGTTCCTACTACAAAACCTCGTGGCTTTGCCCTTGCTCTCCCCTGAAGGTAGGAAATGTTGGAGTCACGTACCTCCAACAGCAAATGCACAATCCCTGCCGGCACGGACCCGAGCGCGCCCCAGCCCCGCACCCTCCAAGCACAGGCAGTGGCTGCACTTTTGTTTCTGCAGGATAATTTTAAGCTTTCATTTCAGTATGCATTGGCACAACCACTTTAGGAACAAGTAACCGCTGAAGCAAATTGCTCATTGGAGTGGGGAATGAAGATGTGCAGATAGAAAGTCAGCAAAAATTTCTGTGAATGTGCAGAGTAAGTACTAAGTGTCAATGAGCACCTCCTGCCAATGAGCCAAGCTGGGTAAGATTCTCCTATCCACTTCCTCTTCTTTCAACAACCTGGTTTTTTTCAATTTCCAACAGATAAAAGCAGAGAAATAGTCAAAGTGGCTTCAAAACCAAAATGAAGTCAAAACTAGTCAAAACCTTTTAAAAGCTAACAGATGCAGTGCTACGCTCAGCCCTTTCTAAAAGTTGTGTACTGTGATATTGATGCTTGTAAATACCATCAGTTAGTTAGAAAACAACCAAAAAACCTCCGTCTGCCATGAGGGAGGGGGAAAGGGATGACAGAAGACACTTCGATGTGCGTGAAACATCCCCGAAAGAAAGCCCTTGTTCTCTGGGCTCCTCTCCGCTGTGGTTTTGCCATTCAACAGGCATTAATTGCAGGTAGTTACAACTCTGATTGCTTTTCCAAAGTCTTGCTTCCACCTTTGGGAAAGCAGAAGCTTCTCCAGGTAAAAGATTTCTCAAGAGGATTTAGCTTCCTCATTTCTTGCCTTTTGGGGAGAAACAGTTCTCCAGGTCCATACTCCCTCCCCGAGGCATCCCTTGCGCAGCCCCAACACCGCTCTGCTCTTTCTCTGGTGCTGCCATTAGACCTCCAGGATCTGGGGCGGGAATTAATCCCCCCCCATGCACCACATCAGCTCTGGCTCCTGTTGCTGACGTGTAATTGAAGAAAAACTCCAAATCTAAGCAAGAGCTCTGTGACCAGCAAAAGTTAAAACGAACCATTTCCCAACTTTTAATGAGATTTCTCGTCACAATAGCCGTAAAAGCAAGAATCGTAATAATGGTATTAAAAATAGCATATTTAATAACAGAAATAACAAGACCATTAAACACCGCTTTAAGCCCTGCAGTTAGCAAAGCAAATGATGCAAATCCCCAGAGCCTCAGCTGGTGGCCCCATGTAACTGCTCAGCTGCCTGGACTTCTGCTGACCCAGTGCCAGAGACGCTTTGCTCGGGGTTAGATTCCACATCTTCAGAAGACTGAAAACACAAATCCTGTCTGGAGGTTTTTTCTCACTGTTTTTATTTTTAAAGATGAATAGTACAACCTAGAAGGTACCCAGGTTCCGAGCCATCAGACACCGATTCCCAACCTGAAGTCATAAAGGTGAAATTCCCCACCTCTAATATTTCAGGTTTTCCTGCAGTGTTTTGGGTCGGGTGGCCACAGAAGGGAACCAAGAGACGCCCCAAAGATTTCAACCCCGGGAAAGATCTTGATATATTTAGTAACAGGGAACTTTAGCACCATTTACAGCGAGCTTCCTAACAGCTGCATACATCAAGTGTGAAATGAGATTCCCTCCTTTTGCTCTCATTAATTAACTCCCGGAACCCATCTCAGCAATCACCGGCTGTGCAACAACCATGGCTGGAGCTCCAGCTCTTCCCCTCCCCAGGGGTTCCTCCTCCTCTTCCTCCGGGCAGGGAGGCTGTCCTTACCGACAAACGCCTTCAACTCCCCAGCCACCAGCAAGCCTACTTACTCATTTTTCTGTATTAATCGTAGGATCACAGAAGGGTTAGAGCTGGAAGGAACCATAAGGCTCATCCAGTGCCACCCCCTGCCCTGGGCAGGGACACCTCCCACCAGCCCAGGTTGCTCCAAGCCCCGTCCAACCTGGCCTTGAACCCCTCCAGGGATGAGGCAGCCACAGCTGCTCTGGGCAACCTGGGCCAGGGGCTCACCCCCCTCACAGCCAAGAATTTCTGCCTCAGAACTAGAAACAAAAGTGCTGTTCCTTCTTTCAAAAGCAATAGCATTAGAAACGCATAATTCCACCTAATTCCGCCTGCTGTGATAAGAGAGGGAAGGCAACTCCATAGAAAAGAAAAAAAGAAGAAGAAACCACAAAAAGGCGAAATACCAGACTACAGAAATCTCATGTATTTTAAGCCAGTAACCCAAGTGGACTTCTCCTCCAAAAAGCACCCCCCAAGACTCTAAATTTCAGCCCCACCGATTCCAGACTGGCTGAGCCTCTGCAGCACTGAGGGCCAGGAGGAGACAGCCCAGCGAAAGCCCTCCCATGAAAACCCGTGTGAAAACACCACTGCTCCTGGATTAACTGTTAACAAGGAAATCAAATATTTGCCACAATTCTAGTCAACAGAGAAAATTAGCCCCAAGTCTCCGCTCTCTGCCTCGCACCGTGCAATTCCGGCTCCCAGCACTGGCCGGGAAAGGTGCTGGTGCCAGAGCGAGCTGCCAGCGTTGTCCCCGTGTCCCCATTCACACAGATAGGCACACACACACAACAATACAACGAGGCACAGTACAGAAAAAAACAACACTCTTATGCACTTTTTCTCCTCTTTTTTTTTTCCTGTATCACTATTGTTTAAGCCGAACCACGAGACCCTTCCCTGCACTGTGTGCCCAGGGAAACCAGCGTGTCCCTGGGGACTGCTGGTCCTCTGGATTTTCAGTGGCAATGGGGGACAGGACAGCAACAGACACCAAAATATATACTGGAAACCACAAACAATTCCGTAAGGCACACGTCTCCGTATTATTCTGAATTATGACAAATTTCTCCGAGTTACTGTTTTGGCAACATGGGCGATGGCAGCATGCCCCACGCTTCCCGGGATAAACTCCTGCCATTTATCACCATTTACCATCACAGAGACCCTGGCTCGGATCCACTGTTCTTACAGTAATACCTTTCTGGCTGAATATTTTCCTGAATATTCAAAATACTACCTTGAGAGAAAAAATATCAAGGTGGTACTACTGATTGAAAAGAAACCTTGCCAGAATTGTGCCAAAAAATGAGGCACCTAAGAGCTGGATCCCACTATGAAGTGTTAACGATGGCGATGCTGGAGGCAGCGTGATTCAGTGCAAAAACGAAAATTAATAAAAACTTTTCTAGCTGAGCCAGGCTGCGAGGCAGGAGAGGGAAAAGGCACACAAAAAGGCAGAAGGGAAGGGGAAAAATAATAAAAAAGGGGAATGCTCTACCCAGAGCCCACCGTGGGCCTTGGCAGACCCAAGATGCCACCAGAATCCGGGAGGAAGGGTCTGGACATCTCAGCGCCCGCAACCTGCAGATGGGGACCACACAGGATTAACGAAGTTCCCTGTGCCCCTGGGTGGTAGCACGGATATTCATTTGCATTTCCATGAGTGGTATAAGCTCACCAACATATAATAATTAAATTAATTCCTGTAACACGCCTTGGGAACGCGTGCCCAGCACCGTATGTTTGCAGAAGAAACATACACAATGGCACCGAGTCCTCCTGCAATGAAAAGACGGTTATCTTTATCCTTCCCAAAGCGACTACAGCCTCCTAAACCCAAACAGCCTGGTGAATATGATCCTCTGGAAAGCAAACAATATGCTAATTCAGAAAGAAAAATAATTTCAAACAGCAAAAGCCTCTTTGCCCACAGTAAAGAGAGCGCACCTGCCAGGCATGCCAAGAGCCGGACCTGGATTTGTGCAGCACTGCAGAGAACATCAGATTGTTCGTTCGTTAAAAGCGAATGAAATCCGGATGCTTAGTTTGTGTGATTTACAAAGCCCATGGAATTAAATCATCCTCCAGATTTAACATCAAAATAAGCCATGTGTGAAGCGAAACCAAGCTCTTCTGCTTACTTAAAAAGCAAAAAAAAAAAAAGAATTGTTTACCCTTTTATTCTAAAAGACTGTTTCTCTTCCGTGCTTCATTTTAATAGCTAGTAAAACCAAAGCCATCCGACAAAAAATGACACCATGTAGGCTGTCACTCCTGCAGTGACTTATGGAACACAGGAAGGAGCAGCAGCAGCAGCTGCAGCAGGCTCTGGGTCCGTGCTCTGCTGCCTCCAGCCCACGCTTTATGGATGTTGATGATGGATTGATGGATGGATGGATGGATGGACAGCCACCGCAGGAGCATCTCCTGATCATCTCCTCTTTGGGCTGGAGAGAGGACAGCACCATGTCCTCTGGACCATGTCTCCCCCCCACCAGGACCCACCTGTAACAAAGCAGCACTGAACTCTTCTGTATTCTGCCATCCTGTCTTACAGATCCAGACGTGAACCAATATGTTCTGAGCATTTGAATTATTTATTGGTATTTAAAATAATGTAATTATTAACATTGGTATTAAAGTATCGATAATTTAAATTTTTCTGGACTCTCATTTTAAAGATTACTTCCTCCTAATTCCCTTTTATAAAGGGCATGATTGTGGCACCGCTATTTTACTCTTCAGTACAACACAAATGAGGTGTAACTGATGGCTCAGAAGCAGCGTTTGAGCCGCTGTGTTTTTCTAGCCGTGGTTCCTGTGCGTTTCTAGGGACACATGTCTACACCTCCTCTGAGATCACTGTAGGCACCGCTGGCTCCTGCTGGGCTACAGAGTGTAGTGCAGCCCCCTCAAACAGCAAGAAAAGTTAATATTAGATTTTCGGCAAGTTTCTCAAAGCAGTAGCACCTAACCCGGGTGACCTCCCCAGTGCAGGAAGGTGATGGCGGTATTGGATGAAAGGCTCTGTTTGAATTATTCAGGCGATCCATCATATAAAGTTGGAAGATGAGGACGTAGGTCCCCAAACCCAAGAGCTGTGATTTCTGCCGAGCACGTCACAGGTAACAGAGTCCCCGAGGCTGTAAGCATGGCCGTTCCCCGAGCAGAGGGGACACGGAGGGAGGCTGTGGGGTGACCCATCCATGCCAGGGACTGGCCAGGGACAACGATGATCACCCCACCCCATTCATCTCCCGTAACACTTCTCGTTGCTCCTTAGTATGGTCCCATTTGCAAAACTTTTACTAATTTTTTTTTTTCCCCAGCCTTATGAAAACTAACTCCAGCATAAAATTTCAATCCCTTCGTCTAATAGGATGTCATTCTGAGAGAATACACTAAATTATGCAGCACCAAACCTTCCAAACTTCCACTTTCTCTCCGTCATATCAGAGTAATTATTTCTGCATGAGCTAATTCTTTGTATTGCAGAGTAAAATCTTCAAATACTTATTTCTAGGAGGATTTGAGTTACAAATTAGGTTTGGAATTTTAAAACCAGTAGAGTAGAAACCAGAAATGCGATTTTCTCTTTTTTCAACTCTTGCACGACTCCCTGCGATGGCATTTGAGCTGAGATTTTTTAAAAAAATAACTGGTTCTTGAGAGGGCAGGGGGGAAGTCGACAGGAGAGGGGGCTGGCGGGAGGGTTTTTCTCTGCTGGAAGCCTGGGGGTCTGCTCGGATTTTTTTCTCTGCTGCTGCATCCATTCTGTGAAGCCAACCCAAGACAGACGGACGCTCGGCCTTGGGCTATTTGCTGCCAGCTCCTCAAGCCCCTCCACACGGGGGTTTGCTGGTCGGAGGAACCCCTTTCTCCACCCCCCCCCTTATGTTTGCCCCCCAAACCAGAGGCTGCCAGACCTCCCCCTGGCATGGCAAAACCACCATCGAAGCACTTCGCATGTGGGAAACAGAACTAAATTTACAATAAAAATCAATGAAATTCTATTTAGCTACTCTAGGGAAGCATCTATGGCACACTTAAAATCATGGAATTTAATTAATTTTCCTTATTTATATTCTGGCCATCGAACTAAGATTCATTTTACCTCGTTAGATTTATTTACACTTACGTAGTGGGGCCTGATTGAGAAACACATGAAGTCAACCAGAAAACGTCCACTGACTCCTAACCGTAACTGCCTAAAAATACCATGAAAATTGCTATAAATTTATCTTCCACCACCTAAGAGGTTGAACGGGCATAGCGGTTTTACTGGATAAATTAAAATAATAACAACAGCATCCCCCCCATTCCCCATGTCCCCCCTCGGGGCGTGCCGGCCTCCCACGCGTCCCTGGGGCTGGAGGACCAAAGCCACCAGCAGAAGGGCTGGCAGGGAACCATCCGGAGGTCTCACCCTTGCAGACCCTCCACCTGCTCCAAGCTGCTCATGGGCAAGAGCATGTAACTGCTACGGTTCCCTGAAATTTATATTTAAATTTGAGTTTCCTTAAAATAATCTTCCAAACAGGTATTTCTATATTATTTTTAATTTCCAAGATTAAATGTAATGGCATTCTTAAATTATCTGAAGGACACTTTTGCGGCACAGGGTTTACTCAGCTCACAAATACGTTAGACAAACTGTTAAGAGAAAATTAACAAACTATTAGCCTTTCAAGAACCTGTTCTATTTCAGGGAATGCTGTAGAATCATTTCCTTGTCTAACACATCATACTGAGAATTTTCTTCCAGAAGGTACAAGATTCTGCAGATACAAGTTCTACAAGAGCAGATCAATCCACTGATGCCACAGAATTTCTTCCTCCATCAGACATTGGTTTTGCATTAAGTTTACGTTACATACAGACCTGATTCAGTACCACAAATTCAGGTCAAATATTGAGAATGTGTTGGTTGAACCCCTCCACATACCTTCATTTCACAAATTTCACAAAAAAAAAACAAAACTGAAAAATAAAGTTGGCTGAACATATTATGAAAAATAATTTTTAAAACAAGCAGGCATTTCCCTTCTCACTGATAACATACAATTTTCTCAGTGCAAAAGAAACGCACACAAAGTAACATTGCTCATGTTGATTTACACGGACCTGAGCAAAATTTGGTGCTTTGTACCGCTCTCAAAATCTCCACAGTATTCCTGGTGGGTACCAATAAGCATTTCAGAAACGATGGTTTTGCATCATCGTACCTTGAGTTATTTTGCAGTGCAGCAACATTACAACGTAACCGTATTAAGCCTTGGCAATGCATGCAAAGTTCCTAATGATTTAATTGCATAAATAAATTTAAGGAAACAACAACAGCAGTCACCAACACAATGTGTTCCTTCAGCTCTGATTTCAAACTCACAATCGCAAACGGTAATTCTTGTCCATTCATCTTCTCCAGGAGGGGTGCAATCTAATGACTCTTCTTGAAACTATTCTGTTATCCTTGCAAGACCTATTTCTTCGTTTCAATCAATTTGTTTTTTCCTTCTAAGACTTCTGCTCCACTTACAATATATCAAGTTTAGCTAAGACGCTGCTTTAAGCTACAAATTTGAGTTTGTAACAGAAAAAAAACATGACACAGGTGAATCCCTTATTGAAAAGTCTTCCCAGGGGAAAACAGGGGTCTCCTGTAGGTAAGGAGGAGGAACTGAACTGATTTGCAATGAACTGTGTGAGGAAGGGTGTGAAACACCCAACACATGAAACCGCCCCAGCCTGGGGATCAAGCTTCAGGAATGCTGGTGGGCAGGTTGGCAGCTCCGGAGCCATATGGAAACGGAGACCTCTCCCCTGTGGAACCCCAGTGGTCCCATTTGCCACAGCGGGAGGAATTCAGCCCATAGAGCAGTGAATGGGACCTGCAGGGATCCCACCAGTCCTGTCCCCCTTGCAACCCCTCGTCTTGATCATGAGATCTAGAGTTAGGGCATCCATGTCCCGCCAAGGCAGGAGTTCAACACTCCCAAGACAGAGATTAAAATATTATAAGGTTGGACAAATAATCGCAAATCATTGGAACAATTCAAGCATTGGAACAGGCTGCCCGGGGAAGCGGTGGAGTCACCATCCCTGGAGGGATTTAAAAGACAGGTAGACGTGGTGCTGAGGGACATGGTTCAGTGGTAACTTGGCGGTGCTGGGTTAATGGTTGGACTCGATCTTAAGGAAGAAAAGTGATATGTAGTGTGCTTTTAGCTGACTCTCCATGCGCCACAGCAAGGGGAGCTGGCAGCATCATGGCCCACCACAGCCCAGGAGGCCTGTCTCACTGAGGAAAGGGCAAAACGTCACCAATTCAGACAAAGTTCCTTCAAGCGCATGTGCTTTCTGCAGGGAAAATTGCTAACTGCTGTATTAGTATTAGTCTTCCAGGCATCAGCAGCAATAACGTGCAGGTCTGAACCACTCGCTTGTCTCTTGAATGGGGGAAAAAACACCCCGCAGGTATTTTAACAGTGTAAATGCTATTACTAACACATGAAATCGGATTTAAACTCTCTCTACAGCAGTGCACTGGCATTTTTCGAAGGAAAAAACCTGCTCCTTGTCTTAACAAGCAGTTAAACATATAGTAAATTTAGTCTGACTTTCATGACATTTACCAAGCAAACAGTTGGGCATGAATGAAAAGATTTGGGTTGTTTGTCTTTTCTAACCACTACACGAAATATTTAATTAAGTTTTTGCTATTGCCAATATCTTGATATTGCATTCAAGACATTGAACCAGTTTCTTCTGGTTCCCACTAGAGAAAACAGCTGTTTACCCAAGAACATGGCATAAATGAAGCAGGACTAATTTGTAACTGAAACCAGCTTGGCCGTAGGATTCTTGCAAGAGATAAGATGAAGTACCACAGCAGTACATTCCCTCTGCAAGTGTATTTTTATCCCGCCAGAAGATCTTCCCTTCTACTTGTAGTTAGTCACGTCAATGATGTTCCAGGAAAAGGAGGATTAGAGATGTCTTTTTCCTATACATACATACGATAGGCTCACACAGACATCATCTTAATGGCTTAGAAGTCACCGTCTACTTGTAGAGACTAACTGATGACCCCTAAAGCCACTTTAGTCAATCCATATATTTGCATCAATAAATGCTCTGAGATTGACTTCATTTTTCAATGTGGATGGTGTTAAAAATTTGCAACATCACAAAGTTCTGCCTGGTATCACTCTGCCTCTCCTTCTGATGCAATATGTTTGCCTTGGTAACCCAAAGCAATGGCTGCATTTTCACACAAACAATAAGAACCATCTTAGGAACGATCACCCCGTTTCTTAGAGAGTCTTAATCAGCAGCTGAGCACTTGCAGTTTTCAGCAGAGATTTACTGTCCAACAGTAGAAGAAAATTGATACTCATTTCAAGGTGATCTCTGGCATTATTTTAGCTCAGAAACCCACTGTACATGCATGCCTTCCTTCCATGTGCCAACACAGATACGAAACAGAAAAGTAATTTTATGCTGAATATTAGCTCAAGCAGGAAGTTATCACTTTAATAACTATAAACATTCATTTGCTTGCTTCGTTACACAGCATTAAAGCTGGGCAGATCATTTACAACAAGCTTGTTAGAACTACTCAGTATTCAAAGTCAAGCCTGTTTCATTGCGAGGCACCCAGGGCAGGGAAAGAAGAGCTTCCCGATTACCTGAACATCACATTGCTGGTCAGAATACTTGGAATTGCTCATGTGATTTTCCAAAATCGTTATTTCTTGCTCACCTAACATCTAGGAATCCTGGTACACGTAACGGCTACACTACCTTAGATAAGAAATGCACAAGGAAAATCCCCACGGAGTGAATGGTGTCAGTGACGGGAATGAGGAATGAGCACGTGGGGACGCAGCCCTGCAGAGCGCACCCGGACCGGCAGAGCAGGGAGAAGCATCCAAGTGCCCAGAACTGCACAACCTCTCCAAGTATTTACTCACTCAATTACATTTTTTAATTAATTTTGGCAAGAAAGGAAAGAAAAGCATTTGTAGTTTCCGCAAAGGTTGGACAAATTTCCTCAGCCCCGCAGAACAGATGACCAGAACAAACCTCCAGGTAACTGGAAGGTGCTACAGATGTCCAACCTCACTCCTTAACTTCTTAAATCCCTTTTCCCAGCAATAATATTTTTTACAGACAAATTTCATCTCGCCTCACTCCTTCCGTCTCGGCAGGGAGGGCAGATGTCAGGCTGAGCTTAGGGGTTTCCCAGGAATAACTCTGCTGTCCCACCGCCTCCCCCCCAGCGTGCTGGGACCACTTTGAACCAGCCATCACTTGGGTTTGCCGCAGAAGAGAAGCTGTTTCTTCCAATAAACACCATAAAAATAATTGAGTAATTGTTGTTATGAAAATGTGTTTTCTATCAGCAGAATTTGCTAATGAAGCAAGCTGACAGACACATGAAAGAGCATGTAGAAAAACGCTGGCATTAAGAGCTGGTTTTAACATATAATGTTGCTTGGCCGTTAAGGTACTGATAGGAAAAATACTTAGTCACTTCCCAGCTGTTCTGTGGCAGGCTAGAACATTAAATTTAAACCATTAAATAATTCTGAAAGCAAGGGAACAGGTGGCAAATGGTTTATATGGCAGATGGTGCCTTTTTTAATATTTGTACTCACTGCTAATTTACAGAGTCCATAACCACAGACTCATATCTTACCTTTTTCACTCGAATAATTAAGAAGTCATATGTGAAAATATGAAAATAAATACCCCAATTCTTAATACAGTAGCCATAAAAATGGTATTAGAGATTACTACATAACCCATACCTGAATTACTCCACATAACTGTTTATATTCCCAAAGTTTATTGCCTTTTTTTTTTNNNNTTTTTTTTTTTTAAAGATAGAGTCCTCTTCAAAGACTTGGCTTGATAGTCCTGGAAAATTGAGTTTTCTCTTTACCAGCAGAGCAAATAAGCGTGAAGATGCAGCCCAGATCACCGAGTAGCTGCATCTCCACAAGCTCCTATTTAGTCTTTATGTTAAATCTGGCACAAACCCTAAGTTAACAGCAAGGCTGACATTAAATATTTAAAGGAACATTTTGCCTGGTACATGTATGAGCAGAACCATCAGTGAATGAAAAAAAGAAGAAAGGGAAAAAAAAAAGGAACAAATAACCCCAAACGGAGCTCTAGTAGCATTGCTGGAACCATCTCCATTTTAACTCATGAATGTGAAGACAGAGTTATGCAAAGAAACATGATTTTTTTCAAAGAAGCGTTGCTTATAACACACTTTCTGCTTGCGAACAATTTGACTTCAATCACAAGGTTCTCTAGAAAAAGGATGAGCAAAAGAATCATTTAACAAAAGAGCTAGAAAAGGCCCAACACCTTTTTGGGATGCAAAATTGTCACAAAGCAAAAGCTGCCTCCCGAAGGTGACGGTGCCACGTATCAATGTCACATTCACCCAGCTGGTTGCTGCTGCTTAAGGATAGTAATTTTTTTTTTTTCCAGGGATAAGGGTATTTGCTAGTATTGAAAATTTGGTATTTTTCCCACCAGGCACTAAGGACTGAAGCCCACTGAGGAGAGCTTTCACACGGCTACAGCAGACACAATGAACAGCTCAGGAATGACTCAGCTGCCAACACTCTCACGTTTGTTTAGCCAACAGAATCCATACTGTATCTCCAGCTTGGTTGAGGCTCACCTCAAGTCATCATAGAAAAAATGAAAGGTAAAATAACTACATCTTATCCTGCGGAAGGTGCCAGACAATAATTGCAGGGTAAAGCATCTTGGGTTCCACACCACCACCCTGAACATCCCTCTCTCCAGGAAGGAACGCTGGCTGACCACACCACCGACCTCCCTCGAAACCACCACTGGAGGCTCCACAGTAGTAAAGTGAAAGTGGTGCCAAATAATTAATTTTATCACTGCAGAAGGTCCTAATAAATGCAGCTTTACCCACTTTCAGAAGGAAGTCTAGTTATAATATTCAGGATACTCATCATTAGAAGATGGCTAAAGCAGCGTTTTATCTGGCATTGCTCTATATGGTATGGAAGACACCTTATAGATCTTATTTCTTACCAGTTTAAAACTCAAAAAACTGCTCTTACCAAGTTGTCCAAGGGGCTGTTGCCGCCGCTGCTCCACGTTTTAGCGTGGCAGAAGCAGAGCTCACCGAAAGGGAACGACACCAGACACCGTGTTAAACCCAATCAAACCTCAATAAAAGAGAACAAGCACATCAAAGACTCTGTCAACAAAGGAAAATTGAAATGTTTAACTTTGTTTAAAAAAATATCAGGGAAAAGAGGGACTTTTGTAAACAAAAGTGGCATCAATGCAGCATGCCTCAGAGTTTGGGGGAAAACGCTGCAATGAATTAAGACAGAATTCTACATTCTGGCTGACAGAAAACAGAATAAAGTATCCGGCAACTGTACGAATACCTTACAACTATATTACAAGCCTGATTGCCACGGGCCTGGACTTGAATGGTTTGAGATCAGCAGTTTTGAGATGGGAATGGCTGAAAATCTGGAATTCAAGTCTAAGGGGCATCAGTTTTCATCTGCAAAAATTTCAAATATCAAATTCCTACAAAAATATTGAGCAGCTCTCCAGAACAGAATTCTGTGATTTTCCCCAGGTATTTCCACACCATTTGGTTTTTTGTTTGTTTTTGGTTTTTTGTTTTTTGTGTTTGTTTTTTTTTGTTTTTTTGTTTTTTTGTTTTTTTTTTTAAAAAAGAAACAACGAAATGAGAAATGCCTAACCAAACCAAACCAGTCTAGAAAAGTGGAGATCAGAAGGAGAACACTTTCTTCCAGCTGTTGGAAACAGAAGCCCAGACTCCCAAGACCTCCCATTGCATCTCCCTGGGGCAGAGATAGAGCATCCAACCATCGGCTGCCATAGTTGAAACAGACTTTTGACTTTCCAGTCTATTCTTATTTCAATTTTTTTTTTTTTATTTCAACTTTTTCTGTAATATCCTGGAGCCTCACTGTTTCCAGACACCATTAGTTTTCCACAACACATTTGCTCTGTGTTTAGCTTTATCCTTCAGCAACGTCACATACAAGGATTTCAAGATTTTTCAGGCTTATCAAACACCTACTCCCTTATTTGTGGATGTGACCCTACGACCAGTCAAGTCACCAGCAAAGTCCCCGCAGACTTTACTGAGCTGGAGTGAGGGCACCAGGCGCTTGGTGGCCTTCTCACACTCCAGTCCATGAAGAACATGACCACTGACGTGGTTTTTGAAGGGTGGGGAGGAATAACATGCCTTTCAGGTGGCTAAGAAAAATAGATTTGTACTATCGGAAATTATTACCAAATAAAAATAATAATAAAAAAAGAACTCCAGTAAACATGTTCTCCATGCACATTCAAAGTCAAGATTTTTTTGAAAAGCAGGTAGGAATGGGGAAGGAGAAGCGTCCCACTCTGCTGTCTCCTCTTCTGCTCACGTCATCAGTCCAATTCCTCAAGTCCAGCAAATGACTTCAGCGGCAACTGAACCCCTACACAAACTGCACAGCTCCAAACAAGGGCAATGGCAGAAACCAACTTTTATAGATCAGAAATGACTATTGTCAATTGGGTTCAAATGAACCCAAACACAACAGGAGAATGACGCCGGTATTCCACTTCAACCCCCCCCAGCACCAAGACAAGCATTAGTAATACACATTTATTCAAATGACCACATCATACTGAAATTCCATTGGTTTTCTGATTTTTAACAGATATTAAGTATTTAAATCTCAACTCCAGAAGCATTAAGGGCAAAAAAGCCCTATACTAGGAGGGTCTGCAGTGACAGTGGGCTCTTGGGCCAAAGGAAACATCTCATGGTTGGAAAAAAGGAATATTCCCAGCCCACTGCCCCCGGTACGGCTGATTCCGGTAACGCCTGGCCCGGCGGGGATGCTGCGCTCGCTCTGGGCGGGCATTTAGCCTCAGTACAGAGGTGCCGAGTCCTCGATCTAAAACCTCGACCAGGAGGTATACAAACACCCAAGCACGAATGTCCAAGGGTGAGAAAAAGTTGTTTTACCTCTGGCTTTTTTGTTGTTGTTGTTGACTGCTCGCTGGCGCTCAGAGCCTTGCTTCTGTTTTCATTTTGCACTACATTGTAACACGCAGCCCCAGCCCTCCAGAAGATCACAGACCGCTTCATGTAGAGACAAATAGTTTCCTCAGCCTTAAATATCGGGTATTTTATGTTTCTTCTTTTCCATAAATTTATTTCATGGTTAAATGTTTCCAAGATCAGTATTATGCCAAACTAATACCCAAAGGCAAATCCGATTACAGAAGCTTCTCCCATCAGAGCCAAGGGCACAGCAAACCTGTGCCACCCTCTCGACCAGCGCATTCCCCCCCTCCTCTGCTCATCCCCAGGGCCAGAGACCCAGCGGGACCCTTTACAGCATCCACACGGGGACAGGCTAAAAAGGGTTCCAAATTCCCTAAATATCCTGTTCTCTATTATAGCTCTACTTCTGGTTTTCTTTTACAAAACTTAAGAGTAAATTGTATTAAAATGAACTAAAAATTACCACCGCATTCGGCATACTTCAAGTTCTCCTAAACTTATGGGACCTAGCGATTTGCTCCAAGGAAGCTTCAAGAAACTCCCTCTGCAAGGCTGGAAAAACTCCGGAGCCTAGATCCTTCCCCAGCCAGCCCCCACTCCCACATCGCGCACCTTGTGTCACCAACCCACCATTTCTTAGTAACTCACCAAGTTTACTAATTAGGCTGGCAGAAAGTAACACAGCCGAACGGTAAGGTTGCAAAACTAATCATATTAAAAGGCCTCCTTAAAAGTAAATATCAAATTAAGATTATTGATTGAACAAACCGCTGTGATTGGAAACACGGTACTGCACAAGGTAGTATTATAATACCAATCTACAGCATAATCAATTAACAGCGTATAACTAAGCGCACAACGTTCAGCCTTACAGGCACCAATACACAGGTAGATTTAAGTTAGAAATAATTTAATCTTTTGTTCCCTAAATTCATTCCTATTATGAGAACATTGCCTCGCGTAAAGTTTAGAGAAGGAGAACATGGAAATTACATTAATTACCATGTTACTTTATAAATCACACATAGATCAAGAAAAACGCAGCTGCCCCCAGGGTCCACAGATTATGCTCTCTCCAAGACGTATTTCTCTTTGAAAACAATAAGCCATCTTTAATAAACGTTGACACATGGAAGTTTTTAACCGAGAGGCCGCCAGGGTTATAAAGCACACTATGCGCTCGGGATTACCCGGACACTGGATTACGCTTTCTTCATCCTTTCCCAGCCATTAATTTATGTGGCAATAGAGACATTTATTTTCAACTGCAGAGAGCTGCCTTCAGCCAATGGAGCATTTTTCCCCTGTAAGTTAAGGAAAAGCATCCCAGGCAGGGATGCAGCCCAGCCGCAGAGCAGTCCCTGCCCCAGGGGCACCCGAAGGCTCCTTCCCACCCACCCCGCACCAGCGCCCGCGGGGAAAGCTCCTCATGCAGCCAGTGCTGACAAAGATCATCTAAACCCAACGCCTCCGAGTCCCCTTCTCTGCCAGCACAATAAAAAGGAATTTCATAAAAATGTTTTATGTAAGCCTTTGCAAAGGCTTCCCTCCAGAGACGGTGATTAATAGGGAAAAACGGTGAGCTGGATCTCAACTTTATCGTGCATGGACTGGGCATCTTCAAGCTTCCTTTTCTAAAAAGCTACTATATATTCTGTAGGAGAAAACACCCAGAAGTGTGTGGTTTACTGTGAATGATTGATAATAGGATGATTGCTCAGGCACTCAGAGCGTGATATTTGACAGCCTATCATACACACGTTCCAAAGGAAAGCAACAATTATCACGGCCTGACATGTTTATCCTCACCGAGCTGAGCCCATTAGCGAGGGGGCAGAGCTTCCCAGCGTTATCGGATCATGATATGATCACCCACCCCACAGTTGCCCATCGGGAGCCCTGCGCCGGCTCCTTCCCACACCGCCCTGGCATCTCGATGCGAGGAAGAACACTTCTGGCACACAAGTCTGCTTTTCAGCGCAGACAAAGAATGAGGTTTTTTCCCCACTTTGGATTCTCCTCTCAGAGGCTCACTTACAAACAGGCAAAATGGTTTCTGTGGGTTACCCGCAGCAAGTTTGCCAACGACACCAAGCTGTGTGGCGTGGTCACCATGCTGGAGGGAAGGGATGCCGTCCAGAGGGACCTGGACAGGCTGGAGAGGCGGGTCCATGAAAACTTCATGAGGTTCAACCAGGCCAAGTGCAGGGCCCTGCACCTGGGTCAGGGCAACCCCAAGCACCAATCCAGGCTGGGTGGAGAATGGCTGGAGAGCAGCCCTGAGGAGAAGGACTTGGGGGTGTTGGGGGATGAGAAGCTCAGCACAAGCCGGCAACGTGCGCTGGCAGCCCAGAAACCCCCCGCAGCCTGGGCTCATCCCCAGCAGCGTGGACAGCAGGGCCAGGGGGGGATTCTGCCCCTCTGCTCCGCTCTGTGAGACCCCCCTGCAGGGCTGCCTCCAGCGCTGGGGCACCAACAGCAGAAGGACACGGAGCTGTTGGAGCGGGGCCAGAGGAGGCCCCGGAGATGCTGG
>VYZM01011585.1:392959-403902 GCA_013398915.1 Dromas ardeola | reverse complement strand
CTCCAGGAAAGCTGGGGAGGGACTCTGGATCAGGGAGGGGAGCCGTGGGATGAGGGGGACAGCTTCAAACTGAAAGAGGGGAGATTTAGGTTAGATATTAGGAAGAAATTCTTTGCTGTGAGGGCGGTGAGCCCCTGGCCCAGGTTGCCCAGAGCAGCTGTGGCTGCCCCATCCCTGGAGGGGTTCAAGGCCAGGTTGGACGGGGCTTGGAGCAACCTGGGCTGGTGGGAGGTGTCCCTGCCCAGGGCAGGGGGTGGCACTGGGTGAGCTTAAGGTCCCTTCCAACCCAGACCATTCCGTGATTCCATGATAAACAACACCCCATGGAGAACACCCCCAGCTCCCCGCCCTACAGCAGCCACACACTTGGCTTCCCCCTCTCATCCCAGTACCGTCCTCTCAACAAAGTTTACAAGACTTGTCCCAACATTCCTACGGGCTGCTTTGCTCTTCAGATTCCCTAAACACAAAACCACTGCCCAACGCCCTTGGCAGGCACTTATCCGGGGTATTCTAATGGCTGCTCAACAGGAACAATAATTACCGAGACACAACGCTCATAAAAAGATTTCATCTGAACACAGAAAAGCGTAACTGCATGCCTTCTGCGAAATTCAATCTCGCTGTGTTACACTTCAAGTACCAAAAAAATGGAAAATGCACCCCAATTTAAATTTTTAACTTAATTTGTAGATAACTTTTCTAAATATAGCCTTAAGCATTCAAAGTACAAACAGTTTCAAAAACTGCCCTAAAGACTTTAAAGCAGCCAGAGTTGCACAGCGAGTCAGGGTTGCCAGACATCCCCAGCTGCCACACTGAGAAACTTGTTACACAAAGCCATGCTAAGAAAACAGCATTTCTTCCATAAGCAACCACATCCAAACCTATCAGAAACCATACAAAACCATGGCTATGTTTTTCCAGCATATTTGATAATTATAAACACCCCAACAGTCTACTTAAGTCTTAATCAAATATTACTGTATGTCGAGCAGACACCTTTCAACTCCCAAGCCTGCAACCTAAGGATCTGCTCCAAAGCCTTGGTGACGCCGAGGTCCTGTTTTCTCACAGAGAAGACAGGACACAGCTCAGTTCATATAGAGCTGCAAACACCACAGCGACATACACACTGCAAACGTAGGTGGAGCTTTGAACTCACTTTCAAAACACAATTTCAGAGAACACCTAAGCAGCACCACTGAAAATAACTTTAACTCTGGATTACAGTAGAGCCACCTATATTCCCTCAATATTTAATTTACCAAAGCTCACCGACAACAAAACTCACGCTCAGTAACCTCTCTCTGTTGCAAAGTCAATATAAAAAGCTGCTCATTAGTGCTACCAGGAGCAACCTTACCTGGAAAAGATAATGCCAGGACTGGAATTTTGATGGGGGAGAAGGTCAGGACATGGCAGGGCTGGACACTCGGCGCTGAAGGTCCCTGGGGGGCTTCGGGCTCCACCGACACCATCGCGGCGGTGGCCAACGCCAGGCTCTGATTGCCACCAACTGGTTTAAGGCTGTTCTGGCAACCAACTGTGGAAGGGTGAGATACAGCATGTTTTATTTTTAATTGGAAGCCAGTGGATTTACGTAGGATGATGTTTTCAGCATTCTGAATTTCAACGCACGATGGAACAAAAGTCTGCAACGTTTCCCACCCAGCCTTGCTGTTTGCACGTCCACCTAACGAGACGCTAGATTTCAGGTCTATTATACAACATATCTTCTAAGGACTCTCAAAGCACCTTTCCTAACCATTATTCTTAAAGTTCTAGTTTGTGGTTGGTGTATTTTTAGATATTAAAACCCCATATATGTGAACATACCATTATAGCCCAGAGGGACAAGACAGTAGTGAGTCATAAATAAACCATGCAGTTATTAAATTTAAATGAAAAACCTCAATAAAAAAGTCAAATATTTGGACAGATTGGTTGGCATTTTCTTCAGCTCCCACAGCTTCATAACAACGCACAACCACCCTTATTCTGACCTTTCCTCAATAGAAGTTGATTAATTTCTAATCTGAACATTTTGGTTACTCGTTCTATTCACCATCCAACATTACTGTCACCTGCCCAGCTGTTCTCCTGTAACATGCACGCAAATATCTGAGTTTTACTAATTTTTTGTACTAGTGTCCTTCATCTTGAACACACCACACGCAGGAAACTTCAAATGGTTTCACACAGGAGCTCTGAAGTCCCCCAAATCTAGGCTCAAAAACACCTTGGACTGTGCAACATTTACCTATAAGTCTAACAAGCTTTGGGGGAAGACCTTCAGAGCTCAATCTTGGCTAAATATGTTAAATAAACAAGAAAACGAGTAGTAAAAATCTTAAGGAGAAAACCTAATTTGACAAACACCAGCTGTTACTCCCTCTACACTGAGCTATGTATTCAAAAATTAAGCAATCATTAGCTTATTATGTCATTTAGCAAATGTTTTCAGTTCACGTGGAAATCCTTCAGGCACTAAGAGCCAACTGCAGCTCTGCAAAAAAAACACTATTTGATCAGACTCCTCACTCCAGGCATTCCGGGGGTTTGCGGGAGCTTCTTCCCTGCCTGCCTCCCTGCGAGGGAAGACAGGGTTGGGCCAGTGGCCAAGGGAATGGTGGCCACTGGGGCACTGGGGGTGACACAGCCCAGTGCAGGGCATATTCCCTACACGGTTCCATAGCCCAGGCGCCTCATCCAGGCTTCTCCATCCCACTCTGGCTCCAGTCACTTAAAAAGTCCTGATTTTCAGTTCTGCTCTCAGCTGGTGTTGGGTAGGAGCAGGTCAGTGGTTTTTGGAAAGTGCCCTGCTTTGCTTGCAGCTATCTGGGTCTCCTGCGGCTATCCATTATACTAACTACTGGCAGCTTTGCTCCTGACACTTTATAAACAATTATTTGCCAAAAAAAATAAGCTCTGCATTAACAAAACAGAAGTCAAATATTTTCAGTAAGCACCACAAAAGAACCTTCTATTATTTCTACTGCATTTCTCAATTCCAAGAGAACTAATTTAAAACACCTGCATGTGCACCAATCAACAGGCACCCAGGCAAAAAAAAAAAACCCACAAATATTAAAGTTTTGATGATTCAACCATGGATAGACAAATAACAAATTATTCTGCCACAGTCACAATGGAAATTATAAAAAAAAAAATAAAAAACAGTGTCCAACTAATCCAACTGTTTAATACAAGTTTATTGTTTATTCACAGGCCATTAGGTTAGGTTAAACACCTGGCCTCCAAGAGCCTGCACTCATTCCTGATTCCAGCTGTTGGCAGTTGGGAAAAATCCACAAAACATCTTCTGTAAATGTTATGAAAACTAACGTTGCCTAGAAAAATGACTTTTCTACTGGTTTCCTACAGGGTACAGGAGCAGAAAGGTTGTTTACTTCTCATTTGATTCTTTTATTTTGGAGAAGAAGATGCAATTTCCCCAAAGAGCCCAGGAAAGCAGCAAAGTAACGTAAGCCTTAGTTGCTTGGATAGCTGAAGTCTTCCACCAGCACAAATGAGTAACGGTCCTGAAGCAGGGCTTCCTTATTAAAGTTTCATCAATTCCCTTATTAAAGTTTCATCAGTCAGTTGAAAGAGAAGTTTTGGTGATTTCCCCGCCTTTGATGAAGTTCTCTCTCCCTCTGTCCTCCTAAATAATTCCGTGAAGAAAGGACTACCCCTATAACTGCTAATACTTGAGAGAAGAGCACGGACAGAGTGTCCGGGGGTCATCAAACCCACTCTCTCGCTTTGCAGTCAACTGTAATTGTAACCGTAATTTACCCACCTCTAACATAGCATATGGTTTGCCAAAGCAACTGGAAGCTGGCCCAGGCCTTGTTGAGCACCAGGGACTCTCATCTGCACTCAGCATAGCTGGAGAGGAGTGGTTCTTAGAAACAAACCAGATTTTGCTGTATTTCCAAAAGCTTCTCGAAATGGCTTTTTAGAATCATTATTAATCACCCCCCATTTCCATAGAATCACAGAATGCTTTGGGTGGGAAGGGACCTTAAAGCTCACCCAGTGCCACCCCCTGCCCTGGGCAGGGACACCTCCCACCAGCCCAGGTTGCTCCAAGCCCCGTCCAACCTGGCCTTGAACCCCTCCAGGGATGGGGCAGCCACAGCTGCTCTGGGCAACCTGGGCCAGGGGCTCACCCCCCTCACAGCCAAGAATTGCTTCCTGATCTCTAACCTAAAACTCCCCTCTTTCAGTTTAAAACCCTTCCCCCTCGTCCCATGGCTCCCCTCCCTGACCCAGAGTCCCTCCCCAGCTTTCCTGGAGCCCCTTGAGGGACTGGAAGGGGCTGGAAGGTCTCCCCGGAGCCTTCTCTTCTCCAGGCTGAACCCCCCCAGCTCTCTCAGCCTGTCCTCCCAGCATCTCCGCGGCCTCCTCTGGCCCCGCTCCAAAAGGTCCATGAATTTCAAGAGTCAAGTGCCTTGAAAATAGTAGTAAAATATTATCATCAATATACCCTTGAGGGGAAAAAAAACTGCAGTTTTTTTACCTAGCAATACCGTTTCCCCAAATCTGTTTTTGCCAACTCCCACTATCTCCGCAGACAAATATTACCTTTCTACCCAGGATGTACCAAACCCCATTCCAATGTCCTTCCCCAGCCTGCCAGCTCTTCTCAAGCAAACAGATGAGGGGAAACATCCAAGATGGGCAGCACATTTCTCTGCAGCCAGAGCACACCAAAACTGCATTTTGGCTACTGACATTCCCCAACACATTAACGACTCAAACCACGAGATTTTTTCCTCCTTGAGTAAGAAATGCCCAAAACAACAGAAATTATTTGACTTAACAAGACAAAAGTAAAAACCACTAACACTAATGAGATATGAAGACCCACTCTTGCCCAAAAAGGGTAATTCAAGACCTTCTCTTGTGGATAAAGAAAGTTATCGGTATTGTGAGAACTTATTGTACAGACAATGTGATGAATTTTAAATTGCACTTGATACTTGATTATTATAGCTTTCAGTCTTTGTCTTCAGGTTTGCCTACAGAAAAACATCTTTACCAAAGGCTTATGAATATCTTTCCCAAAAGACCCACATTAAAAAAATAGGAGAGGAAAAAATTTCAAGCAGGTTAAAGACCTTTTGAACTTTTCACCTCTCTTGGAGAAAAAGGAATTAATACACATGAGCGTAATGTTCCTTCTAACTTTTTTTAATGATCCAATGCATCGCTGGGTTTTGCTTATCCTTTCAGCCCGTGAGTGACTGCAGGTGCCCCACGGCCCTGTGAGAGCTCTTCTGCCTTAGCAGGTCCTCCTTCGGGCGAGGACCGGAGGACCCCAGTGCAGACACTGACCTGATCGTCTCTTCTTTTTTGTCTGGAATAGCCCAAAGACGCAGTTATAACACAAACAGGTTTCCACTGCCATGTGCTAATCAGTCTGTCCAGGTGAGCGCACTCCAGGCCTGTGGAACCACACAGCACCCGATTTCTCTCAGAGCTGTTCCCCACGCACACCTGGGGCAGCGCAGCATGGGAAAAGGACACCAGAACTCAACGTTACCATGAAAAAAAAAAAAAAAAAATCACACCAAATATTGAGTGGCTTCCTAAGGGATCTGAAATGTTTTTCATGTATATTTAAAATAAAAAAATATATCTTTTGAAGGCTTTTGATTTAAACGTGTATGCTATGGCAGTCATATAAAATTAAACACTAATTCAGTTAAATAGAAGTTAAATACTTTGACTCCAGAGTTAATAAGAGTTAGTAATGGTGAGGTCCTAAACCTCACCCATAGAAGGATGTATATACCATTCTCACTTCTTTTCAAAGCAAGCTCCTTATCTTTATTCCTAAACCAACGGATCCCTAACACGCCGACTGCCCCTACCCCTGGGTTTTGGGGTTTCCCCACCACCTGCCCCAGCCCCAGCACTGGGGGGACCCACGCAGCTGCACAGCCCCTCCGCCACCCAGTTCACTCCATCCGTGCACTGCGCAGTCCCAGCTATTATTTAGAAATTTAAAAGTCCACCATTTCTGATTACAAAGCCGTTTCAGAAACTTTCACCAAATCTCAGCTACGCTGCCCAAATGAGCTCCAGGCTGAGGGTTTGTGGGATAACTGGGGTCCAGCCCAATGCCGGGGACTCGCCTGAAGCCAAGACATTTTGACAAGGGGCGTACACTTGTCACACAACGAATTCCCTCCTCAGCCATCACTGCCAGGCGGGTGGCGAGGAGGGAGCGACAACGAAGAGCCGAGGTGGCAGCTCCACCGTATCCCCCGTACCACCGCCCGGGAAACGGAGGACACCGTCCCGGCACCGCAGCTGGTTCAGCTCTACAGCAACAGCCATCACAAAATAGTTACTGCTGCTTCCAAAGACATGTGAAAAACAGCTCCAAAAGAAAGGAAAAAAAAATAAATGTGAATTATTATTTATTATCCCTTATTCCCTTTCCTTTCATCTGTAGGCTCTGTAAACTAAAGTCTTTCAGGTGACAGTTCTTTATTAGACTGTTATCAGAATTAAAGCTGACACCTGTGTTTTGATGGAGAGTAAAAAAAAAAAAAAAGCAGGTAGTTGAAACAGACTGAAATATAGCCAGCTACAGCCCAGCACTGGCCAGGGTCACTCCAGAGCAGGACAAAAACATCACTTTCTTCCCCAGCAAAGTGCATCCTTGCAAAATGCGCTTGAGCTTTGAAGGCTGTTTCTCGGTTAATCCCCTCCCATCATTTCTCACACAACCCAGACTTCACTGAACACGACTCAAACGCTCCAGCCCCACCTGGAATTTCAGTCTGGTTCCTGCCCTCCCATTGCCATCCCCACCCTCTGTAGCCCAAAGGGCGGGGGAAAAGCCCATTGTCTTTTCCAGTTGTAAACTCCAGCTGTTGCACGGGTCTGCTGTGAGAGTATCACGAACAGCTCTCTGTTTTGCTGATATGCAATAAAGAACAATACCTGGCTCCTCACAAACAAAAACAGCCACTGCAAATCACTGAAAGATCCGGATTTCTTTATAACGAGGTCTTGGGGCCGGGGAGGACAATATTATGAAAGGGTCGGAGCAACAAGCCTGTCCCATAAACACATTACATGTAGTTTTATTTATATAATTTAAGTGGAGGAAAAAAAAACAAACCTTAATTGGGCTAAAGTTTGCACTTTGTTTGGGTAGATAACAGGAAAAGCACCAAATAAGCACAAACTTAATAGGCAAAACAAAAACTTCGTAAAGGCTATGATTAAAGTCAAGCATTCCCAGAGACTTAATAAAGTGCTTGTCTCTGCAGAGCCCGAGTGCTCCGCAAATAAAGAGGGTTTTCATAGCATTTCAGGAACATTCAGGTTCCTGCAGTGCTATTCTTGTTTTTCAAGCAGGGAGCCTGAGCACAGGCACATTAAATATAAGAGAATGCAATTTGAAAGGCCCAAAACCTGACTATGTAAGTACACACACGTGCTTCAGATACAAAGCTTCTGTTTGGGAAATGCAGAAGGTCGGAGGTTCTGTGTCATGTATTTCAAAGCTGTCAAAAAACACAAGAGAATGGAACCCAAATTTAACACAGAGCAACCACATTTCTTCACAGATTTGTAATGTGTGAAACAAACTGAAATTACCTAGAAAACTGTACCTGTACATATATGTCTATATGCACGGAAATTCTGACAGTTGCTAGGAAAAATACCAGCTCAGTTCTGTAAAGGTTAGTGGGATTAAAAGAAAGGAAAGGAAAATAAGAAGAATCAAAATTTTAGTCTACACATAGGCTTGGTAATGCCAAAGCAATTTGGTGAAAGAATATACATGAACTCTTCATTCTGGGATTTTTGATCTCAGCACCAATGGACAAAAGAGCAAAAAGATTGCTTTTGAGTAAAGAGACACTGCAGGAACGTAGAGGCAGCAACGTAGCAGAAAATATTTTCTACTGAAAAATTATTCCACAAAAAAAAAGGAAAGAAAATAAAGTATCTGATTTAAGACGACTGTTTTCCTTAAAGGAAAACACCACAAAGTCTTCACTCCAGGTGAGACTGCGCCTGTTACAAATGTAAAAAATATTCGGAGCGTTTTGTTAACGATGCAGACCGTGAGGAGGCTTTCACCCCCTCAGCGCCTCCTCCCCGCAGCCCCGGCTCCGAGCAGGCTCCCTGCAGGAGACGGGGGACAACGCAGAGGGTTTGCCATGTGCGTTCTGCTGCTCACACCCGGCACCAAGGCCACTCAAGATCAGTAAGAAAATCACTCAAGATTGGTAAGAAAAATGCAATTTATGCTGAAATGTGTAAAAAAAAAAAAAAAAAAAATCCATTTGAGGACTGTCAAACATTTCAAAACAAAGCCAGATGTTCAAATGCTGGATTGTACTTTGAGTAGAAGTGCAGAAGGCAGCATCCATGTTCCATGTACCCAACACCCTACCCAAAGCTCCGGTACCATAAACACTCTGTTTCCCAGGTCACGCAGTTCTCCAAATTGCTGCTGAGCAACTGCCCACGACTTTTACCCCTAGAAACTCCTGAGGGTATTCATTCAATAAGCCTTTGGGAACATTAACAGAAGGGACCTTAATTTCTCTGTGCCTGCAGCACAGGCTGGGGTCAGGGCTTAATCCAGGTGTGGATGGAAGTCCTCGCTGCGGGCCAGGGGTCTCCCTGTGGAATTCCCGGGTCTGTACACAGACCGTCTCCCCGTCTCTGCTGGGGAGTTGCTCACCCCGGAACAAGCTGCAGAGCATTACGGTCCGCAGTAAGGAGCCCAGTGATGCCATCCCATCACTGGTTCTACCGGAGCCGCAACACCCCATTGATTTGGTGGAGCTGTACCGTGTCGCACCAGGCTCTCCTACCGATCCAGCCGGCTTTCCGTCCCTGCAGCCGCCAGAGCCCGCGGGACCGTGCTCACAACTACAGGAGACACTGGATCACTAACCTTGTGTTTCACCATCACCCTCCAGCAAGAAGGCAGCTACGAGCCAAGAGTCACCATCTCACCATAACAAAACCACCGCATTCCTGATGGCCTCCACCAGGATGCTCCCCTGGTCACCAGCCCAGCTGGTGGGCTCTGCTCAGCACTCGCCACCGGCGGCTCGTCAAGCTTTTCTGGGAAACTTCCCTTCCTGAAAGGACACCACCAGCCTTCCATCTGCATCTCCTGCTCCCTCCCTCACAGTAGGCTGGATGAAAGTCTTGTTCTCCAAGATTTCCTGCACAAACCTTCTCGAACACACCAATAAGAACCCCACCTTTGCAAGGAACCACTGTTGGTGATGCTCTCGAGAGCCAGCAATGCCAAGCGGTAAGAATGTGCCTTCAAACATTTAAAATAGCATCAATAATAGTAAAAGCACTGAACATCACATACCAGAGGGCTACACCTTTCATCTAACAGGTGCCACCAAGGGTCCTGCTGGTGGTCCCTCGCCCCACATCCAGCGGCCACCGACCACACCGGGACGCACAGAACACAGAGATGCCATAGGAGCACCCCTGGCTCGGGACCAAACCATCCCAGCTGCACCCCCACAGCACAGAGCACAACGCAGGAGACCAAAATATCAGTTCTTTCTCTGCAAAAACATCCAGCTGCTGCTTTACTCCAAAAAAAATGCACTCTCCAGCAGACATAAAACAAGCTATCATTCCTAGGTGGGAAAATAAAATGTCACTATTCGCTTTAGATACACAAAATGGTAAGTACATAAATTCATGTTTTGCAATATGCGTGAGAATAATAGCTGCTTCCTTTTCTTACAGAAAATAACACCTTCTAGTAGCTGGAGCTCACAGCTGTTAAATTATGTGCATTACCATTCACCAAACTCCAGTGCCTCATTCCTTTATCTTTGTAACATTGCTGATACATTGAGAAAACAATTATATCATTACTGATAACTGTGGCAGGCAAACCTGCCGTAAGACAGGCTTGCAAAATGAACGCAGCCGCATCGCCTGCAAAAAGCTTATTAACTTCTCAATTTAAACCACTTAACTAAGCAATTTGCTCTCAGTATTTTTATTACTCCTCATAGAAAGTGTAAAGATTATATAGGAAACACTTCAAGTGCTGCCGTAATGCTGCAGGGCACCGACACGGCCATCCTGCGGCAATGCCATCCCTGCGCGCGCTGCCCTGCACGTCTCCGGAGCTCACACACGGCCGGGGATGGATGAGCATCGGTGGCATCAACCAGAATTAGGATGGCAAGAGGGATGGGAAGACTCAGAGAGATGGTTGGGGGTCTTCGTGCTCCCCCTGCACCGCTCCCAGCCGGAGGGATGCTCCGGGGGTGGCAGCCAACACTGAGCACGCTGCTGGAGGAGGAGCTGGGGCCACCTGAAGAGCTCCTGGGCAAACAGGCTTCAGCATCCATATATTGTCCAGGGGGAAGAAAACCTTCTCTGTGCTACTGACAGAGCACAGTGGGCCCCTCACGACAGGAAAGACACTGAGGTGCTGAAGCATGTCCAGAGAAGGGACACGGAGCTGGTGAGGAATCATCATGGTTTGGCCTCAGACAGCAGCAAAGAACCACTGCCGCTCTCTTGAGCTTTCCCAATGCGGGAAAGAATCAGAGGAAAAAGGCAAAACTCGTGGGTTGGGACAAAGGCAGTTTAACAGAACAGCAAAAGGAACAAGAAAACAACACCAATGACACGGACAGAGGAATGTACAAACATGGTTACGGAACCACCGCTCCCCAGCTGGACCCGGGACGCCCCTCCGCCCGCCCCAAGCAGCGACTTCCCACCCCCTCCCCAGCAGCTCCGCCTGGGCACAGCTCCCGTGGGATGGATACCTGTGTCCCTGCCGGACCCTGGGCAGGATTAACCCTATCCCTGCCGGGACCAGGACAGGGGTCTGGAGCACAAGTCTGGTGGGGAGCGGCTGAGGGAGCTGGGGGTGTTCAGCCTGGAGAAGAGGAGGC
>VYZM01011585.1:366494-387798 GCA_013398915.1 Dromas ardeola | reverse complement strand
GCTCACAGGGTCCCACACTGGCTGTCCCTGCGGGGAGTGCACAGCTCCTGACGATGGAATGGGCTGGGTATAGTCCTTGTGTATTTTATATCGGTATTGGGATCAGTATTAGTCCTTTAGTGTTATTAATGCTAATTATTTAGTATTATTCTATTAAATCTGCTTATATTCCAACCCTCACATTTCCTTGTTTTTCCCAGATGGGGTGGGGTCATCGTGTGAGACAATAATTGTCTAAACGACAATAAATTGTTGTGGGTTCTTCAAACCATAACAATCCCCTGGACACCCCCTCAGATGTGGCCCTTCTCCTGTTTTCAGTAGAAGTAACATGAATTTCTCGTACCCAGAAGGAGATGAGCCCGTTACCATTGCTGCTGCCGGAGAAGGGCGTTTTGGGAAGCAGGTGCCCATCATGGTGCTGGGACCTCTGTGGGTGCCACTGCGGAGAAGGTGGGAAGAGTCCCACTGCCCAGGACTCTGCCACCAGCCCTACCACACGCCCGCTGCTCCTGCCGGGCCCTGGAAGAAGCAGTTGTTAGCTCCTAATTAAGAATTAAGCCTTTGTCACAGGTGACCTCTAGCAGTTAGGAGTGAGTCATCGTGCCCCCTGTAATGATTTGAGGAATAACAAGGACCAACCTCTGCAAATAGCCTAGAGCATCTCCCTTCCCTGGCCCAGGTCAGGCAGTCCCCGGGGTGAGCAACTTCTCTGGGCTTATTCCTCTTCCCTTCTCCATCCCTCCCGTGGCGCCCAGGAGAGAGGAGCTGCGCGGGCCTCTTCCAGCCGCTGACGGCGTCACAGCTTCCAGCCCCTCCAGCAAAAAAGGGATGAATAACAGAGAAATGGGCTGAGCCTGAGCTCACAGGGCACGCGAACACTTCAACATTATGGTTTAAACTCTTTGCTTACATTTCTCTGCCAAACCACCAGCGCTGCTCCGGCTCTCCATCACAGCGGCGTGGCGAGTGCTGCGCAGTGAGGAAAGGGGAATATCCCGCTGCTGCGGTCCTGAGCTGGGGAATCACCGCAGCCCGGACTGCCAGAGCCAAACAGAAAACTTGTCACATCAGGGTGATGCAGCTGCACGGGGGCAAAGCAGCAGCTTCTTAAAACTGCGCGGAAGAAAGTCAAAGGTCTCAAAAATTAATCTTTTCTCCTCAGCCTCTCTAATTCTATCTGGTGTGCAGAGGACCTGGATCTCCTGTGGCAGTGAATAAACTTAATAAAGGTGTAATTCCCAAGAAGTTTTGAAATCAAATTATGATGATCTGTGGGTAAACACGAGATCAGGGAAATACACTGCTTACAATTATGCTCAGAGGGATACTGGGAAATACAGATTTGAGTAATCTACAAAGTGACAGAAATCAGATAAAGAGAAGCTCACCTCTAAATGTTTTAGTGCTTGGCTATTTGTTAAACTCAAAAATCATTTCCTGGTAATTGTAAGTGAACAGAGAAACAGAAACATAATGACAACAACAACAAGAAAAAAAAACAATAAAAAAGGTTGTTTCCTATGAAATGCAGTGATCTTTGAGTAGAAGAAAGAGTGTTTCTTAGAGGACTTTATTCCCGGCGTTGAAACCATGACTAACATCAGCCCACTAAAACCACCAAAGGCCAGCCTAGACCCACCATCTGTGTGACTATTTAAAGCACAAATCAGTGTCGGTATTTAGACCACCAAAAATGCTGATTAATAGATCAAAATCCTTATAATTTCTTACCAGTGGGCAGTTTTACTTAACACTTCCCTAATATTAGACGGGAAAGCCTGTGTATGTAACGTGGCATCACAAAGTCCCGGCTCACTTGGGTTGGGGGGATCAGGGGGGAGTTTCTCATCTACCAGATGTTGCAGCTGGGCTAAGGATGCACTCACGGGCATCAGCTGCTTTTTTGCTTAGGCTTCCTTTTCCTACACTTTAAAACAGGTAATACAACTATCCTTGCCTTCCCGCCTGCAGCTGGGGAGGCGTTGGGGTGTTTCCCAGGCTGGCCATGCGGCAGGGGGGTGACAAGCCCGAATGCAAGAGGCTCAACGTGGTCCAAGCTCAGCGCTCCCACACTGCAGCCCGGCCAGCTGGGGGTGATGGCAGGAGCGAAGGGTGATGGCAGGAGCGAGGGGTGATGGCAGGAGTGAGGGATGATGGAAGGAGTGAGGGGTGACAGTGGGAGGAAGGGGTGACGGCAGGAGTGAGGGGTGGCAGCAGGAGTGAAGGGTGACGGTGGGAGACAGGGATAATGGCAGGAGCGAGGGGTGACAGTGGGATACAGGGATGATGGCAGGAATGAGAAGCAACAGCAGGAGCGAGGGGTGACGGCAGGAGCGAGGGGTGACGGCAGGAGCGAGGGGTGACGGCAGGAGCGAGAGGTGAGAGCAGGAGCGAGGGGCTCCCTCCCCCCCAGAGCCCGGCGACAGACGCTGCCGGGGCTGTGCTTTTCCCGGCCAGCCCAGAGAGCGGCAGTGATGGCGAGGCCAGCGCGGGCCTGGGGATGACGCCCAGGCGGCAGCGAGCGCTCGGCAGCGATGGCCACCGCTGGGCAGGGGCCCCGGCAGCGGGGCCTGGGGCAGAGGACAGACCCCGCTCACCCCGGCCGGGCGATGGGTGACGAATGGGCGCTCGCTGCCTCCGGAGCCACGCTTTGCAAAGGGAAAAGGGCCAGAGAAAGGTTTCACGTTCTGGACTCGCTCACGTGCACAGGATCTGCATCATGTCCATCTTCAGAGCAGGAGGTGGCCTCCTAACCTAAATTATACGCTTTCCTTACTGAGGATGTTATTAACCATTCTTCTTCAAGCCGAGGTTGTCTTGCCGTGAGACAATATTGGGTAATGACCAAACTTTCTGATGGTGATGCACCAAACTATTTTACAGAATAGGGGACGTAACTCTCCGTTGTAGCACAGTAGTAGGGATAAATTTAATTTGGTACGGTAAACACGACCAGAAGAGTAACCTGTACCATGACCCAGAAGAAGCCCCTCTATACAGGTGTATCTGTAGCCATGTATATTTGAGCACGCTGAAGTTGCCTGTAGATGACAGCACTGGCCGGAATCTCGGCAGAATTACACGCTTCAGCAAATTCCTAATAAATAAATTCCTCCCTGTTTCTGTGCTATCTTATCTCCGCGTGCCGGGGAGCGAGGTTTGCAGCAATCTCTGCCAGCCTCTGCCTCACGGGTTAAACTGCTGCTTTCATACTGTGGGGGGGGCTGGAGCCAGAAAAGGGAATCTCCTCTGCCATCTTTCGGCATCTGGTGCTGTGTGAGAAAGCAAGCCTGAACACAAGCACATTTTTATTTCATTTTTTTGAGGTGCTAACCCACCCGATTGGCTGTGTCACAGCAGTGCAGCAATTGGGAACCCCGTCCCAGCAGCTCTCACTCCTTCCCGAGCAGCGCTGTCAAAATACCCAGCCGAACAAATGACCTGGCTAGCTGATTATTGTGTTGAGTTTTCTCATAACAACATAGACTAATAGTCTGTCCCTTGGGTTAATCCTTATCTCCGCATTAGTCATTTGTTTCCAACAGCGGTAAATAGCAGATATTTCAGAAATGTACCAAATAAACCCACTATGCACCTAATTGTGCAATGCAATACTACAAAGGGAAATGAGTTTGAGTCCAGCTAGCAATCAGCATATAGTCTGTAGCATGAGGATTGATTGTTCCTATGTCTTTTATTCCAGCCAGCAGCATCCCAGATGCTATTTTTATTCTCCTATGCAGCCCATCCGAAGTTTGAAAAATCCCCCATTTTGGAAATGGTGGCTACCAAGCAGTAGCCCCTCTATACCTGGACAGAGGGATTAAACGCCGATGGCTAGACCAGCCGGGCTCTCCTGTGGTTTAGCTGCCAATACCTGCGCCAAGGAGGAGCCACGTGTGAGCGGTGGATGGTGGGACAGATTCCACCGCTCCTCAGAGCACAAGTCAATCCTCCACTGAACAGAGTCCCCGAGGCAAACACATCAGATGAGAAATCCTGAAGTAAAATGACCTTTTGTGTCTATTCCTGTAATGTGAAATACCTGATCTCTGATCTGATTTTTGCTAAATTCCATTGATTTCCACGAGCCCTGTTTCAACCCCATTAAGAGAAATCAAAGAAATAGGAGCAGAATGAATAGTAGCTTCAGTGCAATAAAGATCACTGCAGGACAACAAGCCCAATACGTAACTTCAGCTTTCCTGGGAGCCCTTTCTCAGTCTCTGGGGATGATGAGAATTGCCTGGAGACAGCCGGCTCCCCGGGAGGCTGCCCCGGCTCTGGCAGGAGGTGATCCATGGCAAAGCAGCTGGGACGGTCAGAGCGGCACTGCCGGGCACCCAGGGGACACGGACACCCTGAACAGGAGACAGGCACGGAGAATGAAAAGTCAAACAGCAGAGAAGAGTGGTTAAACAAGGGGAGACACTTCAGGAAACTACAGAGAGGTCATCTAAACTGCTTTGTGTTGAAGCCCCGGAGTAAGAGGTTACAGATATTGAAATGAGCTGGTGTGAGAACAAGCGGTGGATGAGCAACCACCAGGATTTGTCCACAGCCTGGAGACCTGACTGAGCTGCTGAGGCGTTGCAGATGATCCCATCACCCTGGGGACTGTCCTGCAGGTCGGCTCAGCCCTCCACCGGCCGGGCAGTTACAGCTCAGAGAAAGGTGAGCTAGAAAATCACCTCTGAGTGGGGAAACAGGCGGAACAGCATTCCTCCATCCCAGCAGACATCAACACCTTCTACTGGTGGGAATGAACTGCTGGTGAGTTCTGGAGCTGCTTTGCCATTGACGCTTTTCCATTTCCGAGTTAGCCATTTGTTCCTTTTTCACTCTGTCTTCAAACTTGACAGCCTTCAGATTTCTTGGTGGTCCCACCAGGAGATTAGGGCTAATCTTCACCTTGCTGGGTGCTAGATTAACCCAATGGCAGTTTGAGCAGCTGTCAGAGCAGGATGTGATTGCACGAAGATTATTATTTGGCAAGTTAAGTTGTAAAATATGAATTTCCTTTCCATTATACTTCAATTGATTTGTTTTCCAATTTCTTNTAGGAAGGGAAAACAAATGAGAGAGCACTGCCCTTCGGTTGCATGGTCACTGAAAGCAGGAGCATGGAGGGGACAGACAAACATCTCCTGCCAGGACGGCTGGGATGGCTAAACCCATTTGCTATAATCCTAATTTATTCTAATCCTGTTGGATGCAGAAGTCAAACATGCCTCTTTCCTTTCAAAACAGAACAACTAATGCATAGTCCAGAGTAAAGCTCTGCAGGGTTTTGCATATAGGAAGATCAATTCAGGCAGCTAAGAAAAGAAACAGAAAGGCGTTCAAGCCACGAGAAATATAAAAAATGGCATATTTTGTATGCTCACGCAAGAGACTAAGTTGCTGGAAATATTTCCCTTTTGAATTGAAGAGCAAAGAGCACAGTCATTTGAGGCAAGATTTGCTTTTTAACCAGTCAGATGGAATACATCTCTGTGTGGTCTAATTTTAATCCTCTTTGGTAGCCATTCCCAGTTCCAGCCTACATTGGCAGAAGGATAAAAACCCCCTAGGATAAAGTTCACTACCTCTGGCCACGCTTTGTCCCAGAGCACTCCTAAGAACACCCACAGCTCACTTTGATCAGGACCTTCCTTTAAAAGACTCCAAAAATTTTCCACGTTATTTTGGGATGAAGCAATCCACAGATGCATCAGCCCATCTCCCCTCCACCCCCAGACAGATGAGGGGAGGGTGGCGAAAGCCCACGTGAGAGGAATCCGCAATATGCACCTGGACTTTGTGTAATGCGGCCAGGGCAGTGATGCTGCACCACGTGTCAGTTTGGGAAGTTTAGAAGTGGAGCAGCTGCTTTTGAAAGCATTGAATGAAGGGAAGGGAGCTTCTCCCTGGTCTCAGGGAACAGGTATGAGCAGGTCTCTCCCAGCCACGTGTGCTCACCTCCCCCTAAGTACAAGCATTGCTGAAGCAAGTGTGTTGACCCAGTGCTTGTCCACATGCTCAAGAAGGACCCCAGGGGCTCTCCATAGGAGATGTTCCTGGTAGGCATTGCTAACCACAAATTTCCTTATTCCTTCCTGTCTGTCAGAGCCTACAGATTGTCTGGAAGGAATCTGTGGATCTCAGAGGAGACACACTGCAGAAAGGTAGCCTTCTCAGAATCAGATTTGAACCTTCTTCATCCTCCAAAATACTGAGGCACATGCTTAGCATTGAGGGTTTGAAGAGATGATGTTGGCTTGCAGCTGGTACGCCCCAGAAGAGAATCAGTAGGAGTCTCTTATTTTTAACTTTTCAAAAGAGGGATGCTTTCCCAATTTACATTCCTCAGCCATCACTGAAAGCCTGGAGATCTGGTCCTCTGCGTCACCAATTGTCTCACGTGCATTTCAGGTACCTCAGGTAGCTAGAAAGAAATTTTGAGCATTGAGCATCTCAATGAAGTCAGATTAATGAACTCACACACAACAGCTTCCTTAGAAATTAACTGTTTCATGAATTTCAGCAAAATATGTATGTGATAAGCTCAAAACATCTAGCTAGTCATAAAGCTGTAGACTCCAAAACAACAAACAACAGATGGTGCCATCTCATATCTACCTACTACTCCAAAGAGATACTTGATGGATAGTCAGATGAACTCCCTTGTGGAAAGACTAACAGTAGGGTTTATAACATAAAGATTCAAATTTTTTTTATCCCCACTGGTAGCTAGTTCATCAATAAAAGGTGAAGAGCAGTAATCAAGTCTGCACACTCCATAGCAGGGCAGGCAGGAGCTACCACAGTCCAGCAAAACAGTCTGTCACGTACTCAGCAACTTTTTATTTGCTCTCAAAAACAAGTTGCATTTCATCCTGGAGGGATAAAAAATTGTCCTGTTCTCACTGCTGTAGGCCACACAGCATTTTAACACTGTGGTTTGGAACACGCGGAAGTTGGAAGAAGAGGAGTCTTCGTATCAGTTCTTACAGTCCTAAAACATTTGTTACTGTTTAATCTCCAGTTTAGAAAAGATCAGTTTTACAGAAAAGACATGGGAGCAACACTGCATTACCTGATAAGACATCAGACAGCAGAACGGCCCCACAGCTTATCTGAGAGTCACAAGGCCCTTCCTGAAACCTGCTTTGTTCAAACTCAGCGGTGGACCTTAGAAATAACAGGAACAATAAGAGCAGCTCTGAAATGCAGCTAACACTGGAGAACAATAAAAATTGTGGTCAGATTTGCAGTGGGCTGGAAACAGCCATTCATCACATCGTGTCTTGCAGAAAGTCTCCAAAACTGCCCACAGGACGCAATTTTCTGTCTTGGAGCTGCTGTTTCCAATACGCACAGGGACTGCTGGTCCTCGAAGGATGGCCATGTCCTTCAGACAAGGAGAAGGCTTCTGGGTGCAGACGTGGTGCCCCACGGGAACATTCTGGATGGCACGTGGGAGTGTTTGAAAGGTGCTGCACCCACCCACCGCGCTCTGCCATACACAACAGGCACCAAATCCGTCAGGGAAGAGACAGCAATGTTTCATGCCAAGGACAGACTTTTCCTGAGGCACCTAATTATCATCAGCCCACACGCTATTTTCACAAATTGCTTAGAAGGGCTTATTGCAAAGGCAGCGTTATGAGACAGTTGGTTACATTGAACTCGGGTTATTTAAAATACATGAGGGGAGGGAGGGCGAGTTGTGGGCACTTTGGTCTCTGCAGAAGGTGGGAAATCATTACTACCTCTGCTTTATATACATTATTCCAAGGTACAAATACATGTTTTTAATTTCTTAATTAGGTGTTTTACCTCCCTGTGTTAACACGGTTATGTCAAAGCTCATTGCAAGTTTAAAACTTCACTTTATCAGCCAAGCAATTTCATTTTTATGAGCTTTATCCTCATCGTAGTAACTTGAATACACTTTCATTACCTAATTATTTCTCTTCCCAGATTATGACTCTTAAATAACATCACTATTATTCTGGATTCAGTGGTGGAGACAGCACACCACATCACATACTTATCTCCAAAACCATTTTGGGAACCAAATGTAGAAATATCAGTGTCAAGCTACAAAAAAAAAAAAAAGTACCAAAACCTAATTATTCCATCTGGAAACCTTCAGCTTTAACTTCTCCAACATTAAACCCCCAATATCATTCTTCAGTCACTCAGCTGTAATGGGTTCTGCTCTGCTCCCAGAAGACCGTTTCGCAGCATTTTCAGGACAGAGCTCTCCCGGTCTCTCCTTACTGCAGGTACCTTTGCTCACTGCCGAATTACCCATTTCGGGGACGATTTCACTTTGCAGCTGGCTGTTAGCTAAGGCCATTCATTCCACCCCCGGTCCCAGCTCCTGCAGCTGGGGATGGAGACTGGCAGGCCATGGGCAGGGGCAGGGACCCTTCCTCCGCAGGCAGCTTGGGGACAGATAAAGCACATCTGGGTTTCGTACGCATTAAAGTGCTCAGCCATTCACTCGGGAATTAGGTCGAATACAAAACCATTCTAAAAACAAATGCTTGCATCACAGTCCCTGCCTCGGTGCTGGGTGTGAGTTGCTGTCCCCTGAGCAGACCTCGCTGCTGTGCACGGAGACACGGAGACCGAGAGGAGAAACCTCTGGCCAAGAACAAAACCCAGTCCAAGCTTCTCCAGTAAGTGCTAACCTTCCCAGCTCTTACAGCAGATACCATTACATCATGAACAGATCATAGAACGGTTTGGGTTGGAAGGGACCTTAAAAACCACCCAGTGCCACCCCCTGCCCTGGGCAGGGACACCTCCCACCAGCCCAGGTTGCTCCAAGCCCCGTCCAACCTGGCCTTGAACCCCTCCAGGGATGGGGCAGCCACAGCTTCTTTGGGCAACCTGGGCCAGGGGCTCACCGCCCTCACAGCAAAGAATTTCTGCCTCACATCTCATCTCAATCTCCCCCCTTCCAGTTTAAATCCCTTCCCCCTCGTCCCATGGCTCCCCTCCCTGACCCAGCGTCCCTCCCCATCTCTCCTGGAGCCCCTTGAGGGACTGGAAGGGGCTGGAAGGTCTCCCCGGAGCCTTCTCTTCTCCAGGCTGAACCCCCCCAGCTCTCCCAGCCTGTCCTCACAGCAGAGGGGCTCCAGCCCTCCCAGCATCTCCGGGGCCTCCTCTTGCTCCAACAGCTCCTATCTCTCAGTTTGGTTTTGGGGGTAGGACTCAGTCCTTGGGTAGCTGCCTTCTAAGAGGAGCAGTTGTGCTCCATCCCCCGTAGGGTCCGAGGCTCCTCTGCTGGCTCGGGATGCAGTCACTGTGTCAGGATACAGCCCAGCACAAAACAGGTGACTGTTGGTGAAGACGAGCAATTGGGCAGGCGAGGGATGGATGGCGAAGAGCTGCTCATTAGGGCTTGCCAGCAGCTTCTTACATTTCTGAGGGAGAGAGAGTTATTGATCACCCCCACTTCACACAGGTTGTGAATAACATTGACTGAGCTGTGGATTTCAGCCTTTAACATTAGTGCAGAAAACATTACAAAAGGTTATTTTCATATTTCGTAACAAGAGATGTTTTGCTTGGAAGGAACTTATGCTAAAAACTGCACAAATTATTAAATCATCTTGTAAAACAGCCAAACATGAATTTCCAACTTGAAGATGCCACTGATGTTCCCACCAGCCTGCAGAGCCACGTGCACAATGTCACAGACCCAAGTTTAGGAGAGAAAGTCCAAAGGGCAAGACTGGGAAAGGGTATGCAAATTGGTGGAGTAGTTCTATTGTTTCTTTTCTACCAGTTTTTTTTAATAGGCAAATTACCACCAAAAAAAATTAATTTCTTGTACAGTTTTGCTTGCAGTTTCTAGTGGCATGTCATCCCAGTACATGGCATTGACTTGAGTAGCAAATACAAAAAGTTATTTCCATCACCCAAGATCAGGCTGTGAAGAGCATCCCAGCTCCAGCGTTGCTGTATTTCCCTGGGCCCCTGCCAGGCAGCCTCCCCTCTCCTTCCCAGCCTCAGAGGTTTGCTCAGGCTGGTTTTAACTTTTGTTTTCAGGTCTGTTTTCCCCGCTCTGAGATGGTTAAGTTGGTTCCACTGATTTCAAAGTCTTAAAATACAGTTTTGGGTTGGTTTGTTGCTGTTATTTTTCAGCTAGCCTTTGGAATTCATCTTCCCTCTTTATTTCCCTGACACTTTGGTCAGTAAAAAAACCACAAAAAAACCAAACAAAAAAAACCCTTCAAGGACTGATTTTATCTCTGTCCGCAGTCGGTAAATGCATGCTCTTGTCTCTCCAGAGATCTCCAAGCTGTGCATCTCTGTCTTTGGGTTGAGCATTACCAGCATCATAACTTATTTATGTTTTGCTCAGCTGAAGAGGACAACACCTCCGGTGTTAAAAGGAAATACCAGAGGGCAGAAACGAGCATTATTTTCTCTCTTTCCTTCTTCCCTTTGTTACAGCCAGACTCCCTCTGATCCCCGCTGCCTCTCTCAGTGCAGTGCTCTGGGGAAGGAGGGCTCCACAAAGAGCCCGCGCTCCCGCGGCTGGGGCAGATGCACTTGCTGTTTCAAGCCGATATTCCCAACTGAGCCTTCTTCACAATGTGTCATTCATGTCACAAGCTCAATTTGTGTTTGCTGCTCAAAGAAATCATTTTGTTGAATAATAATCTTCCTTGTGCAAGAACTTCTATTTTCAGAATGGTCTGTGGAGCGGCTCATCTCTTAATGAGTTTTCCTAGGGGCTACGAGCTGACATCAAGAACCTTCTTCACTTGGCTTCTTTTGCAGCAGGGTTCATTGCAGACACCAAAGTCGGCTGTCAGGTGCAGAAAGAAGCAAAAACTGCTCCAGAGATGTAGAGTGTTGCAAGATGAACTGAACGCGAGCGCATTGGAGATGACCCCCAGAGACATTTCCTAACCAGGACCCAGCTCTAGGCGGGAAGATCTCACAACACTACATTTCAGGCCAGCTTCTGCCGCTCGCGGGGTGAGCTCACGGTGGCTGGAGTTCAGCCATGCAAAAGCACAAAGATCACGTACCGTTCAACCTGACCTTGCGAGACGAAACGGGACCAAATGACACAGTGCTTTGGGCTGGTGACTGGCACCAGAAGAACTGGAATCCTTATCATACGCCCTTGGAGCCCTGCAAACACCCACTGTATGTATCGCAATGGCCAGTGGTACCTCCTGCAATAGCCGCCTGCTTGATTTCTCATCCTCTGTTCATTTTTGCTTATCTGTCTTAATATGTTCAGGAAAAAAGGACCCATTACACCACTCTAAAAATAACACTGTAGGTTCTCATCTCAAAACCAAACACCAACAATGATTTTACACTAGTTATGGTTACAAATGGATATTTTGGTTTTGTTTATTAATACAATTAGACAGATATTTATCTATTTCACCTTTCATAAAATCATCTACATTTTTTTTCCCTCCTAGTTGATAGACCTGATCAAAGTCCTTTAAAAAAAAAGAAAACAACCGAAACCAGGGGTTGCTGAAACAGCCTTTCTCCCACCCTTGGAGCCATATACTTTTGTTTCAGAGGTCTTGGTAGCAATATCACAGAAGTCTATTATTTTGCTTCTGAACAGTTACTTCTGCTGTGTCAGATGGACTTTGTAAATTATAAATATCCATCCAGCTTACCTAAAAAAAATAAATATGTGTTGGCCCAAAATATTTCTAGCTAATCATTACCATTAAACTAGTCATTACTGCATTTAAATCAGTTCCTTTCATTCATGTAATAATGTTCTTTGTTATTTCATCCATCCATAATGACACTTTCCTAACTTTATTTTCATAAGATTAGCCCTTAGAAAACATTCAAATACATTTTAAAGAAATACATAGCAAATAGTCATTGAGACAGAATCCCAAATTATTACTTTCTTCTCCTGTAGGAAAAGGAATGGTTATTTTTAATGTACAAATGGATATGATTTTAAAATTTTGTAAGAAGATGGGAAGATGGAAAGAGAGACAAGGAGGAGAATTTCTAAGCAGATTTAAAAAAAAATCAGTTAACGCAGGTTTTTGGAAGGAACACGCATCTAGCCATCTTGGTATTGTTCATTAAAAAAAAAATTTAAATATCACTGTTACTGCTCAGTAAAGACTTGTGATCGACCTTGTAAAGCAGTTTGCAATCCTCAAGTCATCTGGAGAATTAAATTTAAGACAAAAGTAAAACATCCTACATTACAAAACAAACCCAAAAAAGAACCCTGTGCCTGGCACAACAGCAGACTTGTGCCTTTGTTCTCCAAAAGGAGAGCTGGAGGCGGGGAAAACCGTCTGCTTCTGGCTTGGGCTTTAAGGGAGAGTAATAATGACTGAAATCCTCTCTTCTTATTAGAAAATTCCTCCTCTCTGTTTACTTAAAAATAGCCTAAGCAAGTGCTGGTACCGCCATTCTACTAGGGAGGGGAAAAGAAACCCTCTAAGTTTCTCTTTTGGATATTCTTGTGCTGACGAAAATTGAAAGAAAAAGAAGTACTTTAATGAAAGCAAAGCCCAACTGAGAAGCAAGCTCCTAAAGGGAAAAAGTAATCCATTCGAGAGCATCCTGCTGGTAGATGGCAATTACATCTTCCACGGTATTTCTTCTTGGTAATTGAGTTCTGTGTGTCTCTTCTTGTGACCCCAGTAAAAGTGGGGGGGAAGGTCCCTGAGCTCTTCACAGTCATTTGTGTGTTTGTTTGGCGTTTGGTTGTTGGGTTTTAGTTTTTTCTAAGTCCTTCCCAAGTTCTTCATCAGGTCTTTCAGAGAAAACTATATATAAATCTATACGTCCCTGTTAGACCATGCCGGGGTAGGTGGGGGACTTGGTGGAAGGAGCTGAACTGGATTCCCCAGTAACTTTCTAAAGAAAATAATCCAAAATACAAATATTTCTAGGTGATATGGCCAGCCTTTTTAATAATACAGTTAGCAGACAATGAGAATTTAATGCCATTCCTAAAGAGTTATTTATCCACTTAGATAAATGACATGATTAACTTTGTGGCCTGCCCCCTCCTAAACTCTCGCGTTAAAAATCCTTCCATATTTATGGTAGCGAGCCAGCAGAACTCAAAAAGTTTCTCCTCAGGTGGGGAAAGTGTAATGTTTCCAGTACAGGCTGCCCCTTGCCATAGGTGAAGGATTTCTCTGTGCTAAATGAAGCAGCTCTTTTACTAAAAAATTAAAATAAATAGAATTACTGCCTCCCCATCCAGCCATGAGCATCACCCCTCAAGCAGCACCCAACGTGAGCCAGCACCGCCGGGGAGCCGGAGTCCTCCCAGCCCGGGGCTGGACCAGAGATCGCCCTCCAAGCGCTGGCCCTGCTGCCCAGGTCAACCCGCGGGACCTCGGCTCTCGGCATCCTCCCGAGGTCCCCCGTGCAGGGACAGGCGGTGGCAGCCCTCCCCATCCATGGGGGATGCAGCACGGGCCTGTCTGTCCTGCATCACCAAGTGATGCGGCTTTGGTACCTGACCAGCCCCTGCGTATCTGAGCAGTCGGCACTGAGCGGTAGATATTTCATTCCACAGCACTTCAACAAACATTTCGGTTACTCATATCTCTTAAATATTTCTCCAAATGTCAGAGCTATTTTTACACTCCTCTGCAATCCCTCTAAGAAAGCAAAAATAATAGCAAACTTTATTTTACTTTGAGTCTGACAATTATTTTTCCTTCGATACGAGCAGGAAAGCCGCCCCTGCCTGTGATCCCGTGAGTGATGCTGCTTCCAGGCTCTCCTCTTATCTTGAGCTCCAGCAGCCCAGTCCAGACCACAGCCCGGCTCACACCACCCCCCCATTCATTTAATTTTATTTCATTTTCATCTCTCCTTACTCCACGTTATATGCCTTAGAAAAGACAGAAAGCCTTGCATTTATCAGTTTGGACAAATAAGCGAGCAAAGTCTTTTAATTGTCTCCTTTTTATTCTCAAGGAGTTTTACCGTCACCCAAACATTTAATCACAACTGGGTTTGGTTCCTCAAATCCCCTCTGAGTTTTTAACAGCGAGGGGCAGTGTTTTCAGCTCCCCGGTCCATCGTGACGTGGTGTTTTATGTAAAAGCCGTGCATGATCCTGCAGAAACAGGAGAGAAAACACACACACACCAAACAGCAACAAAATCCTCACTGATCCCATGGCAAGGAAATGTAGCATTTCACACAGCTCCGCTTAAAACCGGTAATATTAATGCATTATCAAACTCTCCACTTTGTTCAGTTTCTGTAGCAAAAAAAGTGCCAGAAGCACAGAACATTTCACGCTTTCATCTTCCAGAAATAATTTGACAGTACTTGAAGATTTGATAGCTCTGATTACATTATTATTGTTTGTTGAATACCAATAATAGCAGGCTTAAAAAAAAATATAATTCTCTCTGCACTCCTTACTTTGTAGCAGCGAGCTGCGCTGTGAGGGGCTGTCGTGGGGGAGACCTGGCTCTTAAAATCATAGAACTGCCCAGGTTGGAAGGGACCTTTCAGATCATTGAGTCCAACCATCAACCCAACTCTGACAAAACCCACCACTACCCCATGTCCCTCAGCACCACGTCTGCCCGGCTTTGAAATCCCTCCAGGGATGGGGACTCCACCACTGCCCTGGGCAGCCTCTTCCAATGCTTGACAACCCTTCCCATGAAGAATTATTCCTAATATCCATCCTAAACCTCCCCTGGCACAACTTGTGGCCATTTTCTCTTGTCCCATGGCCTGTTCCCTGGGAGAAGAGCCCGACCCCCCCCGGCTACCCCCTCCTTTCAGGGAGCTGTAGAGAGCGAGAAGGTCTCCCCTCAGCCTCCTCTTCTCCAGGCTGAACACCCCCAGCTCCCTCAGCCGCTCCCCACCAGACTTGTGCTCCAGACCCCTCACCAGCTCCGTTGCCCTTCTCTGGACACGCTCCAGCCCCTCAGTGTCTGTCTCGTGGTGAGGGGCCCAAAACTGGACACAGCCCTCGAGGTGGGGCCTCACCAGTGCCCAGCACAGGGGGACGGTCACTGCCCCAGTCTTGCTGGCCACACTGGCTCTTCTCAGGTCTTCCCAAAGCGGGTGTTGGAGAGTGCCAGCCCCTGGGATGGTGCCGAACAGGAGGATTTCCCATGAGCTCCCCCGAGCCACCCGCACCCACTGCCAACCACGGGGGGCACCGACATGGGGCCAGAGCCCGTCCAGGGAGCAAGACCCAATGGCTCCCATGGTGGAAAATCCCCCAGCATCAGTGATGCTCTTAATGCTGGTAAACTCCTCTCCTCCAAACCTGCCCCCATGCACTTCACATGCTGAGCGAATCTGCCAAGTTGAGTTTGGGGTTTTTTTTCCATCTACTAGAAAGTCTTCCAAGCCATTAATTTTAAAGAAATTGGCTGTTTCCTACAGAAAAAAAAGTGATGTGCCTGAATAATCTCTAGATCCCTCATATCAGGGCTCTGTCATTAGGCAGCTTTCTTTTGTATGCACCACTTACTCCAGTAATCAGAGGAAATTGCCAAGCCGTGGCGTTCAGGTAGAGCGCTGCTCCCCATCTGCGGAGCTAATGTCCAAATGAAGGGCGCTGATGAGCGTAATAGTGCTTGGAGTTTCAGCAGCAATATTTATGTAGCCCCGTGAATGTGCTGTTCCTTCTGGGGGCTCTGCGTACAGGGCTGGGAAATCATCTTGGCCTTCTCTCTTTTGGGTAGTGAGGCTTTTAACTACATTTCTCAAATAGCAAACTGGGCTGTGACCAAGCCCAGACCTGGAGATACATTAGAAAGAGTTCAAAGGCAAGGAAGAAGGTTGTGACTTGATTTAGTGTGACAGCAAGGAAGGAAAAGAGAGAGCACATGTGCTGCTTCTGTGAGACCACACAAACTTCTCCAGAAGCTTGATGTTCCTCCTAAATACAAGTGCCTTTGAATACATGTCCTTCCTCTCTTCCCAAACTCTACCCATAATCTGTATTGTAACTTCATTAGTAGTAACATCGGCGTTGCCTCGCCAGCTGTGGGTGAGGATTTCAGCTCTCAACTCACAGATGTAATTCAAAATAAAGTAGATCTTCTGATATGGTTAGAGATCCAGTTTTCAGTTTATCCCTATAACTGCTGCAGCCCTACAGACTGACCCTGCGTGCCCAAGCCCTGTTTGAAGCTTCTCTGCAGGAACTGAGGGGCAAGTCACAGAGACAAGATAGAAACATAGAATCACAGAAGGGTTTGGGTGGGAAGGGGCCTTAAAGCCCACCCAGTGCCACCCCCTGCCCTGGGCAGGGACACCTCCCACCAGCCCAGGTTGCTCCAAGCCCCGTCCAACCTGGCCTTGAACCCCTCCAGGGATGGGGCAGCCACAGCTGCTCTGGGCAACCTGGGCCAGGGGCTCACCACCCTCACAGCCAAGAATTTCTTCCTCACATCTCATCTAAATCTCCCCCCTTCCAGTTTAAAACCGTTTCCCCCTTGCCCTATCATGCCCCTCTGGCCAGGGCTGCCTGATGAGACAACCCCCAGCTACCCAGAGCACCTGACACATGCCAGGACACAGACCAGCATCGCCCGCGTGTCCCCGGTGTACCAGAGCCCCGGCACTGATTGTCCCCTCACCCCCACAGCTGCCGATCCCCATCAGTCCCCAGAGCCAGCCGCCCCCCCAGGGGGGTTTGGTTTCCTAGAATTGTCTCAGTTCCCATGGCAAATGTTCATGCTTCCTAAACATGAAAGCAAACAGAATGGAGTCCTTTACAAGGGGCAGGAGGTGGCAACTCATCTGTGTAACTGTCACACAACCGTCTGTCTCTGGGCAGGGCTTACGAGCTGTGTGTGGGTATTGGGTCTCTAGAGAAACACTTCTGAATACGACCAGCAGCACCGCACACGAGTGAAGACAAGCGTATCCGTTTTGCTACCAAATGAGTACGAAGACAATCATCTATTCTTTAATTTGGGTGTAAGCCTAAATAAGTTAGCACATGCTCTTTAGGTGAATAAACGCTTCTTAGGGACTGGAACTCTTTATTTTTCTCCCTGCCAAATGGTTCTGGAGCTGCCCCGTCTCCTTTTCTTGGTCAGCTACATGCGGGTTTGTGCTTGCCCTGGCTTCTGTGCCAGGCACAGCAGGGCTCAGGTTTGCCTCTGGTGCCACAGGCACAGTCACGCACACAGAAACTGGCCTTGGAGGACTTTCTGCCCCATTACTGGTGCCCATCTGGGTGCTCTGGGTCTGAGGGACCGCCCAGAAGAGCTCACTCCCGCTGCCCAGCAGACCAAGGCACGAGTCCAAACCCCGCCGGTGGTAGTCAGGCACCAGCAGGGTGTTTGCCAGCCCGACCCAGGCTGCAGAGCAGGGGGACCTGCCCCCAGTTCCACCCAGTGTCACTGGGAGGAGTGGGGGGCACCGCACACCCCACATCCTGCGGGCTCTGCAGCAGGGCCACAACACCAGGGGGGTTTAGGAACAAAACAAAGGAAAAGGACACATTTTAAAATAGTAGAGTTTCAAGTGCTCATAGACGCACAATTCAATAGCTCAGCGAGGTCAGCAATTAAGCTCCGGAAAACAAACCCTGGGCTTCAGAGGCTGCCCTGCCCCAGGAGACACCTTTCCAGGCACGGATCACTGCGCTCGCATGGGTCTGTAACAGCTCTTCTCGGGCTGACAAATTCCGGTCTGAAGTGAAGAAGTTATTAGCAATAGGTTACCATACCTGGTTTCTCTCTCAGAGCCTGTCTCACTGCTGTAAGCAGGAAAAAAAATTATCCACTAGACCAGAATGATAACAATTGAAAAAAAAAAAAAAGAGTCACTTTCATTTCTAAGTAGTCATCCTACAGAGTATAAACTTGTGCTGGGATCTTCCCAGAAAGAATCGCGAAGTCAGACCCAATCAAACTGCTGGTCAGGACAGCGGAGCCAGCGCCTGCGTTAGAAAAAACATTGGTTCTCTCCACATTAAACCAGTTCTAATGATAATACAACAACTCTGTTTTAAACTGAACTGAGTTCTCTATGCAAGAGGTGATTTTTCTTAGTCTCAGGCAGCACATGCACTTGGCACTGCAGTATCAAAGCACGGTGAAAATTTTAATTTTATGTAGCTTGTGGCTAAAAAGTGATCCAGAATCCATTGTAAATCCTCACTTACCTTAGAAACGCACATCTGGTGGTGGAACACAAAAATTTGTTTCAATTAGATAATTTTTGAATTATCTAATTTTCAAGTTATCCAATTTGAATTATCTAATTTTCTAATAATCTAATGAGTTTTTGAATTATCAGGGGAAGCCCATCCCTCCCCTGAACCTTGGCCCCCGCACAGGAGGAACTTCGCCAGGCCTGCACAGGTCCCCTATCCCCACACTGAGATGTCCCCAGCACTATTTGCCCACATGCAACTGAGAATGCCAGACTTCTGCAAAAGTTTAAGAGAAGTTTAGTAAACATTTCCTTTCCCCGACTCACATGCGATATTCACCAGAACTCAGAAATGCCCCTTTTAGCCAGGCCCACGCACTGACAAAGAGACTTTGCTCGCGCGATGAGTCTGGAGTCAGAGGAGCAAGACATAGGATCACTCTCGTTATTTCCTTCCTCATAGCATTAATTTTCCTCCTTAATCCAAACACAGCTTTCTGCAGTTATTAAAGTGGTTTTAATCCAATAAAACATAAGCAGCATGGATCAAAGAGTACCCCAGAGGCACAATAGGCAGAAAACTGCTCGTGTAAAGTTCAGCAACGTAAAACGCAAAGCCTATTTACTGCATACGTAGACAACCCAAAGGTAGGAAAGAGCTGTAAGATGTGTCTGTCGCTTTATTCCTTGTGCCATAATGCCATCTATCCAATTAAAGTGCATTTGACTAATCACCAGTTAACATATTCCAATTAAATTAACACGTAATAACATTATATCATACAAAGATAATACTGTAAATTGTTTTCAGATCAAATTCTAAATTAGTGCAGAACATGTCTATTCTTAAAGGAAATAAAAATGAAAGCTCTTTTCTCCCTTTTCTCCCTAGTACCTTCCAAGAACAGACACAGACTTAATTTCTGGAAAACTGAATTCTTTAAGTGTACGTACAGGTTTCCTGAAATCCATAGGTGTCACTAAGCCCAAGACTGTTTGTGTGCTTCTTGAACTTTATCAGGCAGGTGCCAGCATGCGGAGTTTGCCTTGGGAATACTCCTCACCCCCAGTACGGTGCTGGTCAGCTTGTCCCACCCTGGCTCGCGCCACTTGGATGATCAGACCCAATTCAAGTCTGGTGGTTCTCCATCTCTCATAAACAGCAACCAAATCCCAGCAGTTGGCTGCCATTCCTGACACTGCTCCTCATGTTTCATCTCTTGTTCGGACCCAAAGAGTTTATCTGCAGCCCACAACCCAGCCCCAGCCTCCCACTTCTCGAAGGACACTGGGTACCGTCTCCCAGGCCACAGCGAGGTGCCTCCAGCAGCGAGGCAGCAGAGCCTGGGGGGCTTCCCACTGCCAGACCGTTGCCTGCATTCACACCAGCCTCTTTAAAATTCTGTTTTGGTCTACTAGAAAGCATAAAAAAAAGAATCACTTTCAAAACAGCAATCTTGATAAAAGGGTAAGTAATAGCCCAGAGTGCCTTGAAAAATGTTTGCTTGTCAGCAGTGCTTTCTGTGGGAGCATGAAGATAAGGAATTGGCTGTAGCACAAGTCAGGTCCAGTGGAAAGCGTCAGGGAAAACCAAGTCACGAAACGCAAGGATGGGAGAAGAGGGAAGAGTGGCAGACCAAGGGAGCGAGGCGGCAGCAGGAGGTTGGGATAATGTTTTCTGTAATTCCACTGGAATTTGCCTAGTTTTCTTTATTCTTTACTCTGGGTGTCTCTACCCAGCTCACAGCAAAGCTACTTCTGACCCAGAGCACCTTCAAGGTACCCAGCAGATGAGCTCTTCGTTCCCCCCAAGCTGCCATCTGGCTGTGACTCTTTGTATGCTGCTACAGACACCAACACCCATGTCTTCTGTGGGGAGAGCTTTGACCGTAGTCACAACACCTCCAGGTATCTGCTGAGCTCCCCTACTCCAGAACTGTTCTCCACCATTCATTGGTCACGTGCAAAGCTTTGCACTCCCTGTAGCAAAAGCAAATGTTACACTTAAAGCCTTTTCTAACTCATTAATAGTTCATTTGGTTCACTGATGAGACTCTGGCAAGTCTCCAGAGCAAACACTGCATTGGTAAGTTGTCAACACAACAGCGAGATGAAGATGATCACTTGCAACGGCACCAGTCAGCTCCTAAGTATTCTGCCCCTCTGCAAAGGTCAGAATCACAGAATCATAGAATTGTCTTGGTTGGAAGGGACCTTTCAGATCATCAAGTCCCACCATCAACCTCACACTGACAAAAACCACCACTAAACCATATCTCTAAGCACCACGTCTACCCATCTTTTAGATACCTCCAGGGATGGTGACTCAACTGTTTCCCTGGGCAGCCTGTTCCAATGCTTTATAACCCTTTCAGTGTAAAAATTTTTCTTAATATCCGTCCTAAACCTCCCCTGGTGCAACTTGAGGCCATTTCCTCTTGTCCCATCGCCTGGTCCTTGGGAGAAGAGACCGACCCCCACCTCTCTCATCAGAAATTTTGAGCATCACAACTCCTGCAGAGGACTGGAGAACATGCCTTTCCTTCATTGCCATGCAGTCGCGTTGTTGAAGGATGAAACCAGTAAAAGTATCAGAATATCTTACTGAAAATATTGAAATGTGATTTAATGCTGTCTTCATGAATAAAAAGGGAAGTATACATTATCTGTCCTGAATAGAACCCATGCTTTCTAAATTTAAAAAGTTAATTTTAAAGAGAAATTCCAACTCAGTCAAATGAAATCCTACTTCCCTTTGAATTTCCCTTCTGGTCTATGTATGTAATATTTCTGCTAGAGGTGGCCTAATCAGAGGTTACACTGCACCAACTGGAAAGTAATCCCCATAAAAATAATGTCAGAATTTCTCTTAGGATTCCAGTTAATGAAAGGACAACTAAAATACCAGCATTATTTCCAACCTTTGAAAGTTTCCTTTCTGAAGAGTTCTTTTAAGTGCTAATTAATCAAATCAGTGATATTTTTCTAGGGTCAGTGATTCATTACTGCTGTACTAGTTGAAACTGAAGAAGTCTGAAATATGAAACTAAATAGATCATATTTCTTCCATAGATGGTCAGGCTGCATTTGCAGGAAGGACAGACATTATCTTGAGTCAAATACATTCTGAATCACATACACCCCCACCCCCCCCCCTACCCCACACACCACC